>CP139503.1:369808193-369853258 GCA_021014915.2 Artemisia tridentata subsp. tridentata
GAAAAGGTTTGTATTTATAAGGAAAAAGAAGGAAAAGAAATGAGATGGAAAGAGGAGTGGTTGATTCCATTTGTCTTTTTGTGGTACCAAAAAGAAATTCCATACACGTTTTCAACAAAACTTAACCCCCAAGAATTATCCCAAAAAATGGAAAAATAAATACTTACTACTCCAATTGTTTTAATAATGCAAGTTGCAATACACATATTACTTAGCCCAGAAAATTTTATTTTGAAAGTATTTAAAATAAGATTAAGCAACGATATAAGCATAACATTTACTCATTTACTTGCATAAAATTAAGTTTAAGCTAAAGATATGTGAATGGTGTTGGAACTTGGAAGTGGGTATAAGAAATTGCAAGTCATATCTCACTTTTGAACTTGTCTCTGCCGGTTTGAAAACTGGCTCACGTAAAACAGGCCCATTGGGTTTTGGTCCATGACCTTATTGGGTCATCATATCAGTTTGGAACCTAATCACTAAAAATATATTGACATTTGGTGACACTTAAACAAAGTGTAACTATAAGTAAAAAAGTGTCACTAAAACTAAAAATGTCAGAAACAAAAGTATAAAATAAAGTGTCACTAAAATTTTGATGCTCTTCTACTACGGTTAAAAAGAGTAAGTAGAAGTCCAGTATGTAAAAATCTATTTATAGTGACATAAAAAAGTGCGCGGATACATTTTTTGCCTTTTAAAACACATTATACTATATACTAAAAGGGGGAAGGGGCACTGTAGCTGCTATTGTCGAAACAGTACCCATTTGCAAAATGGTCCCTAACGTGTAACTGGCGTTGCAAGGTAAGTCCTTCGGGGACTAACGATGCAACGCGCCGAGAATTTTAGGGACTTTTTACGTAAAAAACATATTATTTCCAGAATTAATTGTCAAAAATAGTCCTTTGGTTTATCGAACTTTTTCAAATTTAGTCCATTTTCAAAAATAGTCATTTGGTTTATCGATCTTTTTCAAATTTAGTCCTTACTATATACTAAAAGAGGGAAGGGGCACTGTAGCTGCTACTGTAGATACCAAGATTCACGTTGAGGTGGGGAAACACGATCTAAAGATTAAACATTATAGAACTTTATTGATTGGGTGTCGAGGTGTGTATGTTTTCTAGAGAGAGAGTCTAGAAAACACACACACCTCTTGTGTTACAATGAATCCCCTAACCCTCCTAGACAACTAGGAGGGGTATTTATACAATCTAATCTTTGCCCTCTTGGCAAGACTAGTCCTCGTATTTACTAACAATGCAATTCCCGACAAATGACAAAACTTTACGGCTAACAATCTCTCCCCAAAGTGATGTCATACGGGAATTGCTTACAACGTTCCCTACAAGTAAAATTCAATACAAAAACATGAGAAAGATCTTCAAACTTCATTACTTCGTTCAGCTTGCATAATCTTCTCAGCCGCCATTTCTTTACTTGCAGACGAACTAAGTGAGCAAATCTAATTAGGGTTTAATTCAGAGTGCCCTGAGTGCTCTCCCCTAATTAGTGCTCTCCCCCAAACTGACAACCTCATATTATGAGTGCCCTGAGTGCCCTGAATCTGTTCGGGGGAATATAGTATCAACATCTTTATCTCACCAAATGCATCCCAGTTATTTTTCCCATGAGAGATCAGCCCGTACATTTAATTATGAGTGCCTTGAGTGCTCTGAATCTGTTCGGGGGAATATAGTATCAACATCTTTATCTCACCAAATGCATCCCAGTTATTTTTCCCATGAGAGATCAGCCCGTACATTTCTCTCCCCTGTTGGTTACGATTTATCGGAATCAGCATACTGATGTGTACGTGAAATACAAACTGGAAGCCCTTTATAAGGAATCATATCAGCCCGTGAGAAGATGTCGATATACCCAATCTAACCTCCTGTATTAAAAACAACGGCTTCATGTAGTGACTACTGACGGAGAAACCCACTATGACGAATTTGAGACTGAAGTAGAATAACCCAAATTTGTGACTTAAGCTTGCACTGTTGTATGACTAAGAACCTATACTGAGCACTACAACGTAACTCCTTAAAGCATAGGTCGTTTCATATACCCATCCATCCTTCCTTGACTGTATATGAACATCTCTTGAATTATCCACATCTTTGTGTGACACTGAGTACTACAACGTATCTCTTTTAAGTGATAGTTAACTAGGTCTTCGTCCGTCCACCCCTTGACCTATGAAAACTAGATAAATCAAGACTTAATCATCGAATGCTCTGTGAGCCGTTTAAGATCGAGCAAGGATCTCGAAGAATCATGCATCCAACCAACTGCTAAAAGGGACCAATTGCGAAAGGGACCAATTGCGAAAAAGTTCAACCAATTGCAAAAGAGTTCAACCAATTGCGAAAGGGTCAGATTTGCGATATCTTCAAGATACTAAGTACACGCACCCGTGATATTCCACTTCAACTTCAAATAAGTAACAATGAATCATCATCCTTGTAGTCACAGTTGATAACAATCAACAATCAATATATAGCCATTGTCATTTGATTGTGAATCTTGATCAGGATCTTTTCGGCTATACGTGGTGATTTTGAAGGTGTAGTCCGATAATTTCATTTGTGATTTTGGTGTGAAATATGCCATAAAATGACATTCTAATGATGCTGGAAAATTTTGAGTTTAAGAAATTTTTTACGCCAAAAATTCCCCGAAAAATTCGAATTTTGGCCAAAAAATTTGAATTTTGGGCCAAAATTTTCACTCTTGTACCAGAATTTGAATCTCGCGTAAAAATGGACCGTTAAGTCTCCTGTGATAGTGTTGTCCGATATCGCAGAAGCTTCTTTGTCCGATATCGCATTTGGTACAAAGTTGTCGGACAAAGCTGATGTCTGAAATGCGATAAATATGAACTGCGATAAGCTGAACAGACGTCAAATGCGATAACCTCAATTGCGATAAGTATCTGAGATGCAAATGCGATAACTATCTGAGTTGTCAACTGCGATACTTATCTGGGTTCCAATTGCGATAACACCTGACAGACACCAATTGCGATAAAAGAGCTGAAATGCGATAAAACGCTGGCTGCACTGGAATTGCGATAAGCAGCAGTCTTGTCTTTAGCCACTTGCCCACTTGTTGTGCCCATGCTTTGTCAGTCTTATCATACATATCCACTGACTACTTTTACCCACTTGATCAATAATTCTTTTGGAAAGAATTACACGCCAAAGAAAGTCAGTAAAATATTCACAAACAAATCTTGCATAATCTTCAATACTTTTGGTCGATCTAGAGACTTAGAACACCAAAAAATTCAACCTTCCAAAACAAGATTTTTGCAAACCAACTCGTTAAATCACTAACTAACACAACCTTGAACCTTGATTCTTGCATACGATTCCAAGATAAACACCAAAAGGTCACGTTTTTAAGTTACAAAAATGCAACAGTTGGTTCTATTTAACATAAATCGAACACAAAGAAACTTCAAAACTGCTACTGATGAACAGTAACGTGTTATAACACACCAAAAATCACATTTTGTACCTCATAAACTCCACGTTATGCCTAGAATCTCCCAGGTTCGCTCATGATACCAATTGTAGAGACCAAGATTCACGTTGAGGTGGGGGAAACACGATCTAAAGATTAAACATTATAGAACTTTATTGATTGGGTGTCGAGGTGTGTATGTTTTCTAGAGAGAGAGTCTAGAAAACACACACACCTCTTGTGTTACAATGAATCCCCTAACCCTCCTAGACAACTAGGAGGGGTATTTATACAATCTAATCTATGCCCTCTTGGCAAGACTAGTCCTCGTATATACTAACAATGCAATTCCCGACAAATGACAAAACTTTACGGCTAACAGCTACAGTTGTCGAAACAGTAACCATTTGCAAAATGGTCCCTAAGGTGTAACTGGCGTTGCAAGGTAAGTCCTTCGGGGACTAACGATGCAACGCGCCGAGAATTTTAGGGAATTTTTACATAAAAAAACATATTATTTCAAGAATTAATTTTCACAATAGTCCTTTGGTTTATCGATCTTTTTCAAATTTAGTCCATTTTCAAAAATAGTCATTTGGTTTATCGATCTTTTTCAAATTTAGTCCTTACTATATACTAAAAGGGGGAAGGGGCACTGTAGCAAGCATTGTAGCTACTATAGTTGTCAAAACAGTACCCATTTGCAAAATGGTCCCTAAGGTGTAACTGGCGTTGCAAGGTAGGTCATTCGGGGACTAAAAATGCAACGCGCCGAGAATTTTAGAGACTTTTTACGTAAAAAAACATATTATTTCCAGAATTAATTTTCAAAAATAGTCCTTTGGTTTATCGATCTTTTTCAAATTTATTCCTTAATGACTAACTTTCAAACAAGACTTAGCACCGCATTCCCGCAACAACGCGCGGGTCCTCCAACTCGTTTTATACATAAAAAGTGTCATTAAATCTTAAAATTTTAACCTTTTTACCCACACTTTTTATAAAGTGTCATTAAAAGGTTAGATTTGGTGACATTTTTTTGTGTCACTATAGGTCTATCTCTAGTAGTGAATCCTATACCAGCTTCGACGAGATTGGGTATATTGTTGATATCAGTTTGAAGCCTAGTAAAGACTTTGTTAGAAAATTCAACACGAGGTTGGGTTCGGTCAAGCTCACAACTATTTAATGTGTTTCTTTCAACGTGTTTTATGTTCTAACTTTGTGCAATTAGAAATTTAGAATGCATTTTGAGTGAAAAGTTTAACAGCTTGCTTTTACATAATATTCCGACTTATTTTGGTATTAATTTGTAAGTGGAATAAAAGTTCATACACATACTATTCGCATATTTTCAACATATATATTTATGCCGGCTTTTTCAATGATTAGTTTTATAATAATCATTTAACATGTACTTCAATGAGTCTTTAATTGGAGTGCCAACAAAAAATAAAGTAGAAATGGACAGATGTTCCTTTCAGAGTTCATAATTGGAAGTTACAGCATCATTTTAACAAAGTCAAACATACGAGCCAATGACATGCAATGTAGATATTAGCTAGAGAATTCGATACATGAGAATGTCAACTTTGTAATCATTGGACATTTGGAAAAACATTAAACATTTTTTTATAAGGCATGTTATATATAACCTCCTTATAAGTTATATGTACAAATCGCGAAGCATATGATACAACCACTTAAAACTTGTAATAATTGGATACCCGATATATAAGTAGGGTCCTTATAAACCGCCCCTTTTTCTATAAGATTCAAATCGGAGATCAAGATACGTAAGATTTCAACAGTACTGATGAGTATCTTTTTCCTAAAAAATTAAATAACACACGTCCTTTAAGTTAAAACTACTATGCGATTTAGTTATTTAACTTTATATCTTATTTATCAATATTAATGTCAGACCACATGATAGAGAAATGTCATTTCTTTACCAACCCCCGATCTCTGAGTATATATAAAATAAAGTCCGATTGCTGTTTAGGTTGTTTTCTACTCTTTAATTAGTTGCTCGCTAGTACAAGCAGTTGAATTTCATCGTTAATTAATAGGTATAATTAATACAAGTTGAGTAAACAATGTGTACTATATGTACATAGCAACAATATAAAGATGCCAAATTGTTCATGTATAGAATAAAAAGGTTATTACCAAATGATGTGGGATTAGTAATAACTAGAAAGTTTTTTGCGTGTGGCTATCAGTTGCGGACATACTTAAGGCGTGCATACCTTTAGAAAAGCATCCGTACTGTAAATTTTGTTTTTTTAATGAAATTTTAATAGTTTGGTATTATATATATGATCAATTTTTGCGTCCGCCACTTGTGGCTATTTTCCTAGGATTAACACGTTCGTGTATATGGAAGTATGTTTTTGTTCTAAATCATATTTTTATCTCAAAATTTCTTGAAACTTATTAAAGGTAGTTCTTTCGCGGAGGTAGCATAGAAAACAACAAAATTGCTTGGATTGCACGAAAACTGCTAAGCAGGTTAGGCATTGATAGTTCTTTTAGCCATAAACCGTACATCCTACAATACGCTTGCGAAATGGTAAATGAATTTAGGGTGAAACCAAATGTTTTGTGTTGCATAACCAGCTATACATGGTAAAGATGCGGCGGTAACGGACTGATCACTAAACATGTTCATTTCGTTAAAAGTAAGAAGATTTATTACAAAGATATTTTGGACAATAGGTTACTTCAGAAAAATCGGATTTTTGACAACATTTTACACTACCAAGTAAAAATTCATTTTGTTCACGATTCCGCGGAATGACGTAACTTTTAGAGGAGTAGGGAGGGCCATTCCAAATTTATATGTCCTTAACGTAGTTTGTTTAATGAACCAGTGATAAGAGTTTGTTTTAAGTCAGTAATTAACACAACAACATGGCAAGGTTTTCAAGATCGGGATCCTACCCAGGATCGTTTTCGTCTTTGCAAGATCGTGATCGTAAGATCGGATCGAGATCTTAAGATCCTACTCTAATGCCATTTTCTTGATAACCTTCTTAATATTATACAAATCTATAAATTAGTACATATCATAAACACAAAATTATAGGATTATTTCATGAAAATGTTGTCCTAAATTATGATTATGGAATTTTTAAGAAGATTAACATGTTATTTTATTAAAGTTTATAAAAAATAATCCATAACTTTGTAGTTGTTTAGTTTGTTATTCGAAAAAAGTAAGATCGGATCGGATATATTTTAAGATCCTATGGTCAAGATCGGGAGCCTATGAGATCTTATGCTTGCAAAGATCCTACGTAGGATCGGGATCGTTTTTGCTATGTAGCATCGTAAAATCGTAAGATCCTAAGATCAGGATCGGGATCTTAACAACAATGATTAACACAACATCATGGCAAAGTTCAAAGCAATGTAAAACGTCTTCCATAGATGTATAGATTTATATTATTGAATCATGTGTTGAAATTTAAATAGCATGATCAACATCTAAGTAAATAAACACATCAAGAGAACGTAGCGGAAGCAAGATCTTATTTAACACATATAATGAATTACCGAAAAGTAAATAGAGTTACCTTGAGATCCTAGCAAGAACAAGGTTCGGTCTTCTCTTCTAATCACAAGATCAACAAATAGGATTAACGTGAAACCCCTTACCATTTTGTTCCACAATCCAAGATGAACAACTAAAGTGAGTTGTTACCGAACTCCTGTACACACGTACTATAACCGATCAAGTAATGATGCTAGTGATTAAACACGTAAAACCAAAACAATATTTTTGCTACACAAAAAATATGGTTCGACACCCTTGGAAGGAAGTCGACCGGTTTTGGAGAAGTAGGAGAGGAGAAAACACAAATTAGGGTTATAGCTAGTGCACAAGGTAACATAACAAGTAACCCTTGATTTGTATTTATAGTGAATGGGAAACTCGGAGCCAAAGACAACCGATTAGGGCTTTAATCCCTAAGGGCCGATCGGCCAAGGCTTGTCCCCCAAGAATTCTAGATTCTTCCAATCTCAAATTTCACTAATAGTCCTTCCACTATTTACTTAACGGTCGTTAGTCAACACCGTTAATTACATAACGTTCGTTATGTATCATTTCGTGTCCAAATAATTAATATATACAAATATTATATACATTAATTATTTACTTGATCATTCATACGTAAAGTGTGCAATCCCTCGGTCCCATGTTCGAATCTAGACATACACGTTTAATATTTTTCCACTAACTCTAACAGCTCCTACATGGAAATCTATTAAAAGTAGAATGACATCGGTTAGCGTCTAGCAACACGCCAATGCCCCTAGAACAACTCGGGTGGTGGTCTCCTGAAAAAACCACTTGATGATAACTCATCATACTTATCCTATTGTTTCTAATACCACATTAATAATGATATGGATATAAGTCATTCTTTATTAATAATTCTGTTTCTCGTTATTCATGATTAAATAAGATTACCAAATCTTCTGAATTATCAGGGGAGACTTTGGGTGTGGCCACACAAACATCTTATTAATCCCACGAGGGGCCCAGCAGTATTAAACTCCAAATAAAATTTGAAGGAACAAATCCCATTTTGACTACGAGCATAACTCATACACTTCGCAACACTTCCGAAAACAATCCGTATAGCTACCAGTTACGTATAGCGTTAAATTGAATTACAAAAATGCACTACATGCATGACGGTTATCTGGTATCTCAAGTCTGAGGATAATTATATACATGATTTACTTAATGACAAGATCCATAAAGTAAACTCATGAAGTCGGGATAAGTCCTATATTCAAATCTTTGAATATCATGTGATATTGGCATCTCAACACATCAATATACCTTCAAGTATATTCTACCAATCCTCACATTTGTCTTCATTTAATGATATTCCCATATCATTAATCGACAACGGACAGTTTAGAATATATACATATATTCACGGATATAAACATGCAAATATAGGATATATTATTAAGATAATGATAAATAAACATAACACCGTATTTTCTTTCATTAAAATAATAACTGTTTTACAACATCCCATTATCCAAATACTAATCACAGATATGCATGAAACTATCAGCTAAACGAAGTCCTATGCCTTCAGAAAGTTGCTTAAGCTTTCCACCAGGTAGAGCCTTCGTTAATGGATCTGCTAAGTTGTCATCTGTGTGAACTTTGAGTAATTCGATCTCGCCTATTTCCACTTGTTCTCTAACATAGTGGTACCGGATCGGGAAATGTCTGGTGCCCTTCATGATTCCAGGCTCATTAGCAAATGTAATTGCGGCTGAGTTGTCACAATACATTTTTATAGGTCTATCGATTGAGGGCATAACTCCAAGCCCTGCAACGAACTTCCTAATCTAGACTGCTTCCATTGCGGCTTCTGAGGCAGCAATATACTCACTTTCTGTTGCAGACATTGCTATAGTACTCTGCTTCTTGCTCTTCCAATCCACTGCACCTCCATTGACGACAAAGACATAACCCGTCTGCGACTTCGTATCATCTTTATCACACTTCCAGGATGCATCGCAGTAACCTGTAACACATAGTTCTGCTTCTGGATTTCCCCCGTACACTAAAAATATTTCTCTCGTAGATCTTAAATACTTGAGAATATGTTTCACAGCAGTCCAGTGGAGTTCACCTGGATTCTGCTGATAACGACTGGTAATGTTTTGAGCAAATGCCACATCGGGCCTTGTACATCGAACCGCATACATAATCGATCCCACAGCCGAAGCATAAGGGATTCTCTTCATGCGTTCCACCTCTTCAGGTGTTAAGCACAAGCTTTGCTACTCAAGCCATGTTCTACTTGCATTGGCAAAAATCCCTTCTTGGAATTTTGCATATTGAATCTCTTCAATATCTTGTCAATGTAAGCACTTTGGCTTAAACCAATCAGCCGCCTAGATCTGTCTCTATAGATCTTGATTCCTAGAATGTATGCTGCTTCTCCTAGATCTTTCATGGAAAAACATTTCCCAAGATAGGCTTTTACCTCATGTAAACTTGGAATGTTTTTACCCATGATCAATATGTCATCAACATATAGAACTAGGAAAATAACATCACTCCCACTAGCTTTGTGGTATACACACGGCTCATCAAGATTTTGAGTAAATCCAAATCTTTTGATTTCCTCATCAAATCTTTTATTTCATTGACGTGATGCTTGCTTCAATCCATAAATAGATCTTTGAAGCTTGTATACACGATTAGGGAATTCTGGATTCACAAACCCTTCAGGCTGCGCCATATAGATGTCTTCATCTAGGCGACCATTCAAGAAGGCGGTTTTGACATCCATCTGCCAAATCTCATAATCATAGTGTGCAGCTATGGCTATGAGAATCCTAATAGCTCTAATGTCAGCTACAGGAGAAAAGGTCTCCTCATAGTCAACACCATATGTTTGGGTAAAGCCTTTAACCACCAAACGAGCTTTATAGGTGTGTACATTGCCATCCATGTTCGTTTTCTTTTTGAAGAGCCACTTACTCCCAACAACCTTAGCATTGGGAGGAAGGTCTACTTCAATCCAGACTTCATTGTCTCTCATGGATTGCATTTCCCCATTCATAGCAACCTGCCATTTATCCTTCTCAGGACTATTAATGGCAGCCCTATAACTAGTAGGTTCATCAAGATCCCCTAGTATAGTTTCCTCGCACTCTACGTTTAAACATAGACGTTCAGGAGCTTTTACAGATCTTGCAGATCTGCGAATGGGAACCACTTCAACTTGAGGTGGAGGACCTAAACTTTCAGGTTCCGCAGGAAGTGTGCTAGTGTTCTCAGAAGGTGACGTATCTTCTTGATCATTTTCAAGATCATATACTCTCCCACTGAATTCTTGAGATAAGAAATTCTCCTCAAGGAATTCACCATACCTAGCCACAATGACTTTGTTCTCAGGTGGGAAGTAAAAGTAGTAACCCCTTGTTTCCTTAGGGTATCCTACGAAGACACACTTAACAGATCTTTGTTGGAGTTTATCTAGTGAGTCATGTTTAACAAAGCCTCACAACCCCAGACCTTTAAGTAAGACAAGTTGGGAGCTTTTCCAGTCCATAATTCATATGGAGTCTTATCAACCTTCTTAGTCGGAACCATATTTAATATGCGAACAGCACTTTCAAGAGCATAGTCCCAAAAGGATAAGGGAAGAGTTGTCAGATTAAACATAAATCGTACCATATCAAGCAATGTACGATTTCTCCTTTCAGATACACCATTTTGTTGTGGAGTATAAGGAGATGTGAGTTGCTGGACAATTCCACACTCAGCTAGATAATCTTTAAACTCTTGGCTTAAATATTCACCACCTCTATCGGATCGAAGAGCCTTAATCTTCTTACCGAGTTGTAATTCTACTTCACTTTTAAAAACCTTGAATGTCTCAAATACTTCATGTTTATGTTTAAGTAATAACACAACCATAACGACTAAAGTCATCCTAAAGGTTAGGAAGTAGCTAGCACCGCGTTTTGACACATGTCTAAGTGGACCACATACATCAGTGTGTATTAATCCAAGTAGATCTGTAGCCCTTTTCACATGATGTGAAAAAGGTTTCCTTGCCATCTTCCCAGATATGCAAGACTCGCATTTATCAAATGAATCATCATTGATATTTTGCAAAAGCCCATCATGTTGCAGCTTTTCCATGCGTTTCTTGCCTATATGAGCAAGACGACAGTGCCAAAGATAAGACGAATCCAAGTTCGACTTGATTCTCTTATTGCTAATGCTATACACAGAATTATTTTTATTGGATACATGATTCTCCATATCAATTTCAAACACACCATTTATTGGAATTGCATTAAAGTAAAAAACAGAATTTAAAGAAACCGAAATTCCATTTTTATTAAATGTGTGATCAAAACCATTATCCAACAATAAAGAAACTGAAACAACACCTCTAATAATAGACGGTGCATAATGACAATTGTTCAATACTAAAATTAAACCCGAAGGTAAAACCAAGTCAAATGTCCCTATGGCTTCAACTGCTGCACATATGCCATTGCCCACGTACAAGTAGCATTCTCCATAGTTCAGCTTCTTTGCTCCTCTAAGCCCCTGCGATGTATTACAAATGTGAGTGCCACATCCTGTATCATATATCCAGGCATTTTGCTTACGAGGAAAAGAAAATAATTCAATCATAAAAATACCTGAAGTGCTCGCGCCATTTGCAGCCTTGGCATTTTTATTCTTGCGACACTCCTCAAGCAGCAATGGACAGTCCTTCTTCCAATGTCCAGGAGTGTTGCAGTGGTGACAAGCAGCCGTATCCTTCTTGGGATAATCCTTCTTCACAGGAGGATTTTGCTTCTTAGGCTTCTGCTAATGGATCACAACCTGTTTTACCTTTGTCAGCTTTACCTTTGCCCTTCCTGTTCGCATGTCGCAGGTTTGTTGGGCTTAGTAATCCTACCACCTTGAACTGCCATTAGAGTAGGTGTAGGTGCCTTCTTCGAGAGTCCCTTCTCAAAGTCAATAAGCATTGCATGCAAATCACTTATTGTCTTCCCCGTGCAATGCATATTGAAGTTGCGCACAAACTCACCATACAATTCCTCATTGAGGGATCGATTGATGAGGCCAACTTGTACATCTTGCACGTAACCACATCCGAGTGCATCCAATTGGTCCAGATATCCTTTCATCTCCAATACATGGGCACTCACTGGGTTTACCAGCTTCCTGCTTACACTTGGCCAGAGAGTCTAAGACATCATACAACTCTGCCATAGGTGGCTTCTCAAACATGCGTTTGAGTTCGTTGATCATGTCCATGGGACCATAGTTCTCAAATTGCTTTTGCAATTGAGTGTCCATCCCAGATAACATTAGACAAGCCACATCATTGTGCTTCTCATAATCATTGTTATACTCTTCAAGCACTTCATTAGATGAAGAAGCAGTAGGAGCTGTAGGAAGAGGCTTACTAAGATATTCAAATCTTTTGGCCATTCTAAGAACAATCCTCAAAGAACGGTACCAATCATTGAAATTTTTAGTCCCAGTCAACTTTTCTCTTTCAATCATAGTTTTGAAAGCAGAACTCATGTTTGACATGTTAGTGTTGTCGTGGTTGGGCCATTTCTACAGAAAAAGTTCAAAAGTTAGTACTTTCGATAATTAAACTTTTCAAGAAAATTAAACACCCATGGTAAACTACATTCACCATTTAATTTTCACTGAAAATTAGGATCCAAATTGACGTCGTTTCATCACATCAGCTAAGGCTGCTAGTAATGAAAGTACTCAATAAGGTAGAGTTAAACTCAATTGCCAATATCCAATTGCAATTCCTAGAATCATGGGACTTACATATTTTGCCAACCTCGGTTGCAAATGTAAGCATGTTTCATCCCCATTACTTTATGCCTTGACGCCGTTTCATCACATCAGCTGAGGCTGCTAGTGATGAAAGTGCTCAATTAAGTTAACCAATTTAGAAACTGCAAATTGACGTCGTTTCATCACATCAGCTGAGGCTGCTAGTAATGAAAGTACTCAATTTACCCTTTGATTACCATTCTTTGAATCATCACATCAGCTGAGGCTGCTAGTAATGATAGAATGTAATCTTAGGTGTTTCCGTATTAATTGGATGGCATATAACTTAAATTTTAAGGGTATTTATTTTGATGTGAATCAAAAAATATGTACAAGATGTCATGCATTCATCTTGTATCATATGTTTTCTACAAAAACCATTTACTCATTTGCAGCTTAAAATCAACAAAATTTAATTGATGGCGTTGAGAAACTTACAACTTTGCCTTAAGATGCTTCGTACATGTATAATGGTGTACTTGGTAAGTCTAATGTGACGCACAGGCGAGCGGAGAGACAGAATGGAGTCTCTTTAAGGCCACAATTTAATGCGAAACCAACCTTATACCCACTTTATAGTTTGTCAACATTAGGTCCGCCGCTTCGACCATTATGTACAGTTGCATCAATCAATTAAAAAGTTTAAGATTTTATAGCTTAAAACATTTATGTAGTAAATTATTAAATTGCTAGTCTCGCCTGGGAGCAAATTACCGTGCGAAGCGAACCACTATCGGCACATAAGACTTGGCAATAAATAATTTACCACAAAGGTTTCATAGTTATTAGGTTCATTTATTTTTTATTCAAAAAATTACCCTCTTTGATGTTTACAATCCATCATAATTAAAACAAAAAAGATCAAGTAATTCAAAAAATAAATAAACACATAATAACACATATATGATATAAATCATATAGCCACATGCAAACCTTTTGATAAACCCTATTAATAATCTCTATGTGAATTTTTAATGTATATAATTAATAAAACTCTCATTGGTTTTCGAGCTAATTGTACCCAGTGGTCCACAGACGCCAATAAATTAACCGCGTAAGTTTTAATAATTACATACTACATTGCACATAACTGATTCATTAATATATATAATTAGGTCTTCCCTAATTTTAGATTTATCTAAAAAAACATGTAGCACATAAACAAAACCTAATCCATAATTCCTTGCATGAAGAATTATGGATCAATCAGGAACGTAACCCTAATTACTCAAATAAACACATAGCACAACATGTTCTTAATTTAGGGTTACAAAACTAATTAATTAGTTAAACTAGGGTCAAAACCCTAACCCTAAATTCTATTCGATTTTTATTAGTATGTTTTCTACAAAAACAAACCCTAAAAAATAAAAATCGACATAACATGTGTATAAATCAAGAATTGATTTTAATTATGCGTTTAGGTAATTTCATTAACATGTTAAATTGGCTCATGATGCCACTGTTGGAATTTAAATAGCATGATCAACATCTAAGTAAATAAACACATCAAGAGAACGTAGCGGAAGCAAGATCTTATTTAACACATATAATGAATTACCGAAAAGTAAATAGAGTTACCTTGAGATCCTAGCAAGAACAAGGATCGGTCTTCTCTTCTAATCACAAGATCAACAAATAGGATTAGCGTGTAACCCCTTACCGTTTTGTTCCACAATCCAAGATGAACAACTAAAGTGAGTTGTTACCGAACTCTTGTACACACGTACTATAACCGATCAAGTAATGATGCTAGTGATTAAACACGTAAAACCAAAACAATATTTTTGCTACACAAAAAATATGGTTCGACACCCTTGGAAGGAAGTCGACCGGTTTTGGAGAAGTAGAAGAGGAGAAAACACAAATTAGGGTTATAGCTAGTGCACAAAGTAACATAACACGTAACCCTTGATTTGTATTTATAGTGAATGGGAAACTTTGAGCAAAAGACAACCGATTAGGGTTTTAATCCCTAAGGGCCGATCGGCCAAGGCTTGTCCCCCAAGAATTCTAGATTCTTCCAATCTCAAATTTCACTAATAGTCCTTCCACTATTTACGTAACGGTCGTTAGTCAACACCGTTAATTACATAACGTTCGTTATGTATCATTTCGTGTCCAAATAATTAATATATACAAATATTATATACATTAATTATTTACTTGATCATTCATATGTAAAGTGTGCAATCCCTCGGTCCCGTGTTCGAATCTAGACATACACGTTTAATATTTTTCCACTAACTCTAACATCATGTTGATAATATGGTCTAACACATTAAATGTAACTTTCTTGCATGATTTATGTGAGTGGATGACTGTCTAACAATTACATGATGCAACGCTCATTCATCAACACTATATACATGCACATTCACATCTTGATATTATGTCATCAAGTTCTGTAAGTGGCAGTTAGTGTCGTTGGATATTACACTATTTTGAAATAATGTTAAAATGGTACAGAACAACTAGTTTAATTACCCAACCAACCACCCCTTGGTGATCACAATTTTATTATAACAATAAACACTGAAGACTTGTTCCCAAACGGATGCAAGCCAGGTACAATTACAAAAGAAGAAAGGTTGCCCTTCTAATGAGTGCAACCAGATACAAGACTCACACTCAAACACACTATACTAAAACCAAACCTGCAGATCAAGATGATCTGCTATAAACCAGCATTACAATCAATAAGACTAAAATCCAGAACTATAAACTGATGATGAAACCAGAAGAAACTAGTTATCACTAGAGAGAAAAATGTGTGTGTAAGTTGTGAGAGAAAATGACTGAATGAAACCCTAGCTCAGATGAGATCCTTATATAGCCCAATGTTTCACTTCACACCCTGCACATACATAAACTATGCAAACAGAACTCAAAGATAAAAGTTAGCTCTGTAGGATATTCACTAACAAATAAACACAAGATTAGGGCGTATAATATGGATCGAATAGAAGGATTCTAGAGAGAGGTAGGAAAGTTTGGGAGCCTTTGTAGAGAGAGAAATAAGATGAGATTAGATTAGTGTGAAAGGTCCAACCCTCTCCACATGAGGAGAGGGGTTTATATACTACACGACTTTACTAAATATTATGCCCCTAGTGGGCTGTGGAGCAAGCTGACAGTGGGTAAAGACCCGACCCACTCCACAATATTAATAATAACTAAACTACTAATAATATTACTAATTATCCTACGAGCTATGATGTGCTAATAAGTACTCGGGGTGACCGAGTCTTCAACTGAATATTCATATTCCTAACAATCTCCCCTAAGGGAGGTCACCCCTGAAGTAATGTTCAGAATTTTTGCACTTCATCCATGTCTCTTGACTTCATAGCTCGTTAAACAATGATTCTTCACAATCCTTGATCATTGTGCAGCATCAACTCTTCAGATGACCATTTCTTCTGACTTGGATGATCTTTGTTGATTCGTTGGAGCTATCATCCACCATGTGTTTCCATGTCATCTTTCAGTGGTATGTATCGATGTGATGTGGTACTCATTGAACCGACATGCTCACTCCATTCTGGGTCATGACTTTCAGCATCAGAGTTAGCAGAAGCTGTGTTGAAGGTCATTTAGGTTGTCATGACTTCTTTGATTAAGATGATGATGTAGTGTGAACATGTGGTAGAGGATTGACATCTTTTCTGCAACCAGCTATAACAGCAACCAGCTACAGCATTCCACAGCTATAATCGCCAGAAGTTCCTGCATACGACAGTTAGCAACAAATCGACCGGTACTTACAGGTTCGGACTTCGAGATAGTTAACAGCATAGTATGAAAACTCTCTCTAATCCTTACCAAGATCGTTCCTAATCGAAAACCCACAGAGGGCTTTTTAAGATCGAACCGTAGCACATCAATGATTAGGTGAGTCGCTGGAGATCACTCCACGACTGTAGATCGTTTGAAACCGCCGTGACCACTAAGCGTAATCCTTAAAGAATTACCGAAGTGACCTGCTTTCAGGGCTGCTTGATGTTGACCCTGGCAGGAATTTCCATTCAATCATTGAGAATTACAATTGTAAATTCCCTCATAAATGTTCTGGCAGATTGCTAAGATCTGCGTAGGACTCTTAAGTTTACAACTGGTGTCCTTAATGTTGAACAACCAGTGTAGAAGTAGCGTGTGTTCCTATGAGATCTTATTTTGCATCTCGTGGCTCTAGACTCGATAGTGCGTTTTGATTTAGTGAGCGGAGTGTGGAGAGGACTGCCACCTTTTCAATATCATCTAACTCGGAGTGAGAGAGACGATAGAAATGTATTGAACTCCGTGACAATTGAAACAAGAGTCCTTTGAGGGACCTTAAGTGGCTAGGGAGGGTTGTGCAGCGTATCACTGGGTCCATGATACTTTGTCTTCAATGTCAGCAATCAACTAAGTGATTCTGACAGCATATGTATTGACCCGGTTTCTGCCTAAGTTGTAAGGAGGGCTTCTTTCTTTTCACCCTTTATCTTTACATTTCTTTTTCATTCTTCAACCCCTTCAGTGCTTACCGAGACTTTATAACTAGCACCTTGTTGGGTTTGTTCCAGTACTAGCTCCATCTCAGTCGGCACTCTTCCCTCATTCACTTTTCTCCTTTTTTTAATCATACCTAAGGACTTCTACACTAACTAGTGGATTGTCCCTGGGTAGATCCCTCCGGCTCTGGCGGGATCGTGGGAACTTGAACCTAACCTTACCATCCTTATAACTCCATACATTAAATAAAATGGTCGGTCTTTGGTGTTCTTCCGCAATTGCCATAAACCAAATCTTTGAAAAATCTCTCAAAGTGTTCATGATTCTGAAACACATTTTTGCAAATACTTGAGAGTTTTATATATTTCAAATGTTCCCCCTCAACATGTGCTCGATTGATTGTTTTATAAATTTGCACATGTTAGGTAGAGCTCGCACTTTTTGAATTGATCAACTTTCAGTGAACATGACCGATTCGAGACACGCTTACATCACTGGTTAGACCAACTTGAAATTATTACCCGTCCTGGTCAAGTTCACAGAAAGTTTCTCGAAACGGTACACTCTACTCAGACACATCCTTTTCGAGACACGCTTACATCACTGGTTAGACCAGCTTGAAATTATTACCCGGCCAGGATATGTCCTTTCGATCAATGACAGTATAGGTTTCGTCAATTCATTGGTTAAGTCTGAGTCACGATCTCATGCTATGCCAAATCCTTTTTGTCCATTTGCTCCCCCTTAATATGTGCATCGATATACGAAAGAGTTTAGCACATATGGGAGAGCCTAACGTTTAATTCCAAAACATCACATTTTCATCAGGTTTCATATTTAAATCACATTCTCTCCCCCGATCAAAAATTTCAAACCTTTTGAGATTTGTGATCCCAATTGATTTAAATAAGTTAGAAAATGTGGGAGAAAATGTGTCCGATTTAATGTAGTCTGATGATGAAACATACTATGCTCCCCCTTAAACTAAGAGGGAGATTCACTGCTTATTTTGCACAAGATAACTTTTATGACACAAATGATATTGACCTTTTTGTGCAGATGATGTAATCACCCACTTTTCTGAGTGAGTCAGTGGTCAACATCGATTATCCATCCACCAACAAAACTTCTCAAGTATTGTCGATCCCCACTTGGCGAGATCCGAGTAAGTACTTCTTTGTTGAAAAGATGGTGGTGGAGGTGAAGGTATTGTTGTTGTTGTTGCTGCCGATGTTGTTGTCGTGGTGAATTCCGAGCCAATTAATAGAGTTTGAACGTTTGATCAAATGGTTAGAATGGGAACTGGCACATTCATTTTGTCTATGGAATCTGCATAAGAATATCAACAAAGATATAGATACATACAGATACACTATTCCTTAATAGCTACCCTTTAGCAGCTTGCCACATTATAATACCAAGTTCATCTTATAATCAAACCACAATCAGGAAATACGTCAAACCACTATCTAGCATGAAGAGCAAATAGCAATCATGAACATGGCAATTCACACGGATTTCAATATTCAATTCAGGATCTTAGGAACATGATTCTAACATAATAGCAATCTACCTAAGCGAATCCTGAGAACATATGCACAATATCAACAACAATTAAGCAGCAATCGACCAACAAAAGTCAAACAAAATTTGAAACTCATTCATTCAGATCATACAAATGTCATAGGAGTATTCAAGAACATCAAATACAACTGGTTTTCTTACTTCTTTTAGGTTTTGAGTCTTAAAGTATTTAGGGGATTAAACGAGGATTCCAAAGTAACACAAATGAACCTTCTAGATACATAAGGCTAGGAAACTATAAGCAAATTGCACATAATGTCCTAAACTTTCTAGCAACTAACACGTTTGGCCATTTGATATAAAGTTTTAGCAAGATCCTCTTCAACTAATTCCCCATTAACTACAAAACCATTTCTAACAAGTATGATTTAACCAATAAATCTGTTTGATGATATAAATTTGAATACACTCTCCCCCTCAATCAATGACCCGTATTCAAGTTAAAGATTCGTGGTCGTTGATTGAGTGACAAATTTTATGCATAATCCAAGTCTAAAAGAATTTCAAGCAACACATAATCACCAAGTGTCTCACAAATAATTTTCAGAAGAATCATAGAATGAAAACTATTTGTATACAAAGAAGATTTCTCTTCCTTTTCAAGAAATGATGCACCGAAACGTACATCAAATCAGGAAAAACATGGATATAAAGTAATCCATGCCCAGGTGAACATCACCCAGTTGGAGGAACAGCCGTCTTTTTGGCGACGTGCTTTCCCCAATTTGAAGCGCGGGTTGCTATCTAAAGTAATAGCAAGCCATTTAGACATGTTTTAACAATCCATTTTAACTTCTGCTCGAGCTTCATTTAAAGACCCGTGCCATTATTGAATGACATTTCTAAGTCCGTAAATGTTATCGATAAACAGAAGACATGCCTATGTGAAACTATTTTTGGTATTTTCTATTTTTTTTTAATTTTTACGGTTTTTCTTGGTTTTAATATTTTTCTATATACAATTTTCTGGTTCTATAATTTTCTATTTACAGTATGGTATAAAATATGTACAAACAATATGTTTCAGTTTAAGACGATGATAACATGAATACCAAAATGAGGATACTTTCAGTATGTGGTAGACATCTGTAGTCAACATCTCTTAAACTTTCACCACCAAAGCTTTCGAGGCTCCTGAATAATCGACTGAACTTGAGCCTTCTCAATGTACAACTTTGATAGCTTCCCCCCAAACCGACAATCTTCATACTGAGCAGATTCTAAGCTCTCTTTCAAGCTTACATAAGGTAAGTGTACAGCGAAAACCGTAGCAAACCCCATTAAATATTGCTGCTCCTTTTAAGAATAACCGTCGAGATTCTTCGATCGGGGGATCCTCAAATAGATCAGCAGAGAATCATCTCACATTTGAATAATTCTTCTCACATTACTTCCCGCTGAAGACTGAAGTAATGCATGCCAAGAGTATCCAGAGACCACTTCCCCCAAGTAGTTGAAGTGATGCAATCAGTCTCATTATATGAAGCCCAAAAACCCGAAGTACACACTCAATCCCATTTGATAAAGTCGAACACGTAACATCAAGATCGATTAAGACCCAATGCACTTTTCTCCCTTCTGGAATTTGCAGATGAGAATTGCTACACCAAAGTCATCTAAGTCCCGAGTGTAATCATCATACAATTGTGTACCTCTTTAATTATCAGAAACTGTTTCTTACATCTCTTCCCCCACGTAGTTGGAATAATACACCCGAAGGCACGAGTTACAACACTGATTTTCTCTACGGTTATGACATTTGTCTTCCCGGAATAATCTTCAATAGAGAAGAAGTATAAAGTTCATCACGTGTACTCGTTGTGTATTCAACTGTATGTCTCCTTCCCCCTTGCTGGTTTTGATACCTCAGAATCAGCAACACATTTTACGCATATATTCTTGAGATCTTGTGAGAAGAACAAAATTAGCTCAAATGTATCAAGTGAGAATTAACTGCTGCCGAAACCGTCTCTGACTATCTTTATCAACCCTTAAGTAGGCTATTCGAAGTGATAACTGATGGAGCAAACACGATATACCAAACTTGAACCTGAAGATAGAATTCCCCATTCTTGTGACTTACGCTTGCACTAATGTTGGAGGAACGGTGTAGAGAATTAGTGCTCCAAGCAAATCTCTAAGTACTCAATACCCAACCAAGGTATGAGACATTAACACCTCTTACGATTATCCACAACGTCAACGGCGTGTGACACTGAGTACTACAACGTAACTCCTTTAAGTGATAATTACCCTGACTGCTGGTAACTAGATAACCTAAGTCTTCAACTTAAATCTTAAGCACGAGCAAGTTATCATTGAAGGTCATGCATCCAACCAACCCCGACTTCAAGATAGAGTAAGATCACGCCTTTGAGAAAGTCAACTTCAACCCCAACTAAGTGATACCTGATCAATTCCGTAGTCACACTTAGATGCCCAACAAGTGATTGTTTGTTCGCTTACTTGTTGATTGCGTGGTTTTGTAACCTTACAACAGGTTTTACCTCTCGAGGGATCTCAAGAGGCTTACAACCCCACCAGGCAGTGTACCTGACCGATGTAGTATAGTGTAGTGGTAAGTACGGGGGATTGATCGTTCTCCACAGGGAATAGTGTTCGTTAGGTATGAAAGGCTACTCTAATTAGGTCTAAGGGTTGAGGAAGATTCTTTTTATGTTTTTATAATTTTATGAAAGCAAGTAAAATCTCGGGTTTGAAGGAGTGGGCGGAATTAGTTGCTAGTCAACTAACCCAAATTACTACAAATGCAAATAAAATAAGATAACAAAAATGAAAAGTGGTGAGAAACTTATGTGTAGAGAAATGTGTTTACTTAGATTTCCTTACTCCCTAACTATCTTATACCGGTTAATTAGTGTGTATTAGTCGCGTGGATGACGGGTGTATTCCTTAATACCATTCGTGGGGTGGCGTACTTACTTCCCCAAACTCTACAAGCTCCTACTTCACTCCTATGTCGAGCCGGCTAGGAAGCTCCTAACATGGGATCACTAGAATTCGCTTGTGCATTAAATACAACCATAAAAACCTTTAGTACGCATTTGGTTCATGTTTCTTAAGACGTTCAAGCAAGTTACCGAATAGGAAGTTAGCCAGTTTTCTTAAGCCTAACATAGATAAACAATCATCCAATACAACTAACAACACACTAACAACCAATAATCAATAGCTAAGTTTCATTAGATCTAAGCAAACACAAGATAAAATTAGCCTAACATGTTAAACAAAAGACAAGCATAAGATAGAATCAAACAACACATAGACATATTGAATGATTAATTGATAACTTATCTTTCAATGAAACATGGAAGATCTCAAGGCAAAAAGCCCTGAAAAAGTAGCTAAAATCGTCTTAGGGTTTTATCCCAAAATTCCACACACTAAGCTCTCCTTAATGACAAAAGATTAGAAAACTATATATAGATTTTTGGATCTGACGGCGTCACCTTATGGAGTGTGACGCCGTCACCTCGCCGCTTTTAGGGTTCCCGGGTGACCTTCTTGACGCCGTCCCTCTTTAGCTCTTCAAAAATCCATTCTGGCTTATCAAGGCTTGACGCCGTCTAACCCTGAACGTGACGCCGTCCCCTTATGATTTAAGCCGTGACGCCCTTGATTTAGTTAAAGCGTGACGCCGTCAGAATTCACATGCTAACTCACTGGCCCGTCATGAGTAAATTTCACATCCCACTTTTCTTGCCAAGGCATGACGCCGTCAAGAGATGATTCTGACGCCGTCAAAGGTAAATTTCAGCCGATTTTGAGACTTTGCCGTTTTCTTCACTTTAATGCTCCAAAAACGTCCAAAATGCCTCCTTTTCCAGATTTCTCCTCAAAAGTACCTAAAATGACAAAAGGAACGATTTAGGGCAATATTTGATCAAATAAATACGATTTCGGGCTTAAATGACCCCTTAAAAGCGGTACACTTTTCGCCTCATCAAATACCCTTACACTTGAGATTTGCTTGTCCTCAAGCAAATGCGCTTTTATTCTAATCAAAATACAAGTTAGGGGTCATTTAATGCAAACATAAAAGTAATTACAACAAATAATCGTTCCACTTCAATCATAATAAGCACGGAGATTATATACTAGCACCTCACAAATAGTGTTTAGATACTCACATCTCTCAAGTGTCATCAAAATAAATCTCATAAATGAAAATGGATAATATCTCTCACTACCTGTCATAGCAAATAGATTACCATAGGCTTGGGAAAGGATCGAAAACCTCCTCCACTAGGCGTAAGCACCTAAGATAAACTATCAAAGAGGGCTTTTAAATGGGTTATAATGTTAGGTGTAGGGAAAAGGAAAACACGGTTTTGTTGGATAAAGGATATTTTACTGGTGGCTAGTTAAAGATCTTGATCAATTACATGTACTATACAATGTTGCTAAGCCAAGACTAGACTCGATCTTAAGCTAAAAACGAAATAACAAAATAACAAAAATATAAAACAAACATAAAATGAAACGGGATGGTAGTCCGTATGTTTTTTCTATTTTTCATTTTCTCATTTTTTTGTGTTTTTCTTGATTTTTTTTTTTTTTTTTTTTTTTTTTTTTTTTTTTTTTTTTTTTTTTTGCATACACTTTTACCCTACCATCCAAAATAATACATCATAGGGGCATTGCATCCCCCTTACACTTGAATTTTTACATAACTTTACAATTAACTAATCTAATGACTCGAATTAAGATAATCGAAACACTTGGAGTACTTTTAAAATATTTAGCACATATGGGGGTAATAAATGATGATCTTCCCCATTACTCCATTACACTAGTACTTTACCCATGAGTCCCAATCGTCCCAAAACAATATGTACAAGGATATGACTCGACTTAGCAACCATGTAATCAACTAGATAATTAACTTGGGTTTAAACAAATGTTGTAACAATAATGCACTAAAAATGAGTGCATACAAGGTAGGCTAAGGCGATTTGGGTGTACATTTTAGTGGGGTGTAACAAATTCTTCCTTTAAGTAAGATGCTTAAAGGTCGAAACGAAAAGATAGGCTCTGAGGGGTGTACTAGGGGTATCGTGTACTAAAAATGAGTACAACGCAAAGGGTGTGGGAGAATTACTTGACCAATGTAGCCAAAGTAATTATAACAAAAACACAGGTGTAAAACAATGGGTTTATCCTAATGCCTCTTATCATGTAGTAAATCTAACTACACGAATGTAGTCTCACTTGTGGCCTTGGAATGGTCCTAACGCAAGTTCTAGAATCTAAGTGCTACCGGTACACACATCATAGCATAAATGCTTTTCCTACCAATTCTAGGGGCGAACCTCACATATTTGGGGTGGAAAATTTTTTAGTGGTACGGTTTTTGTGCTAGTCATATAACTCCTATCCGTGAGACGCTCATTAGAACTAAAGTTTCAATCCTATATGTTGTAAAAAAATTTAAATTTGGCACTAAAATTACCTTAACAAGTATTTCTCTCAGTTTTATTACACATCTATTATTAAACAAACAAAAATCAAGCGCAATTGTATTCTCTAAAATCGTACTTTTACCCTCCCCTTACACTTAAGATGAACATTGTCCCCAATGTTCAACTAATAAGATGTAAAAGCAAAAAGTAAAAGAATGAAATCAAATACTCCCCTGATTCGCTCGGTGGATAATGAAATTACATTGTTAGATCTTCCTCCAAAGAGAATGTTGAAGCTCCATGACTAATGCATCGCCATAAGCTTGATTCCATAAACATCTCCTTGTCCAAAATAACCTGTTAAACCTGAGAAAACAAACACGAAAACCTGCATAACATCGGCGGGATAAAATCTATATATAAGGATATAATGCTTGTGGACTGATAATTTTGCAGATTCCTGGAGATTATAAGTTGGAGATTTTAATAAAAACTTTTTATGAAAACAAAACTTTCAAAAATTTCTGGAAATTAAATCTGACGCCGTCAGGTTATAACCCCTGACGCCGTCAGAAATGACCTGACAAAAATTTTCATTTTAAGTTTCCGGAAAATTTCTGGAAAAACCTTTACCTTACTTCCTGGAAATCCTGCAAAACATCATTATGACTCGATACAAGCATTTGACTCAAACAAATACGAATATGTATGCTAATTTATTATTATTACGATTCATGTTCATTTGTGTTCTAATAAACCGATTTAGATTTCCCTTACACTTATCTTTTGCAAAATACCTTTATATGTAGTTAAGACGAAGTTAAAAACAACATAAAGCATTTTCACAATTTAGTTTTTAACATGAATCAATAATAATAAAAATTAAACACATATACGGAAAATAAAATCAAACAAATAAATAAACAAACACACAAAGCAAATAAAACAAATAAAGCTTGGGTTGCCTCCCAAGAAGCGCTTTTCTTTATTAACGAGTCTTGTAGCTAGACTCAAAGTCACGCTACCCTATGTAAGTAAGCTCGTCATCGAGGACGTCTTTAGGGTTAAGCTTGGATTGAAGTTTCCTATTGGTTCGCTTAGTACGATATATCTTTTCAAACTTCTCTCCATCCGGGTCATACAACGTCATCTTAATATGCCATGACCCATCTCCATCTTTGGGTGGTTTATCCCAATTCCACTTATGATCATCTTCCTCACAAATCCACTTATTCATTCCTAGGTTAATTGGCAGAACTCCTAGGAAATCAATCATCTTTCTAAAAACTAGAGGGTCTTCAAATGGATCCAATTCGGTGTCCCTAGCCAAGAGTTGCTCCACCGAATGCGTTCGGTTAACAAAGTCCTCTTCTAGGTAAAATGGGCGTTGGGGTCCTATGAAGTCTCTATCAATCCAAGGTCCATATCTAGATGGTCTCCTATTTGATTCTAGCCAATGTGGTGTTGGTTCCTCACTAGTATCATAGGCATGTTTCTTAACATCATAGACAGACCAAGTATCTCCTTCTCCTACCGCTATCTTGGATTCCTTACAATCAATCATAGCACTAGCGGTCGCCAAAAATCCTCTACCTATCAACAAGGGGCATGTAGGGTCGCTAACCATATCAAGGACGTGGAAATCGGCTAAAATGGTTAGTTTTCCAATGTGCACTAACACGTCCTTAACTACTCCAACCGGGTAAGCAACACTTCCATCCGCTAAGCCTATTATTACCTCGGTTTCTTCAAGTTTTCCAAGTTTTAGAGAGGTGTAGAGAGGTAACGGAAGTAGGTTAAGGCTTGATCCAAGATCGGCTAATGTGTCATAAGCCTCCGAATTACCGATCTTGCAAGGTAGAACAAATAAGCCCGGATCATCTAATTTCTTAGGTAGCTTGTTTTGAACAAAGGCGGTCCCTCTTTCGCCTAACTTGAGCTTCTTTTCATCCAACTCATCAACAACCGGACTTTCAAGGTGGAGCTCCTTGAATTCTTCGTCAAGTTTTTGAGTGGGAGGTGTTTCAACTATGTTGTTGACCAATTTGGATGTCATAACTTCTTGGTCATTTGGAACGACTTGGGTTTGTTTGAAACACGTGCTCATGGAATTGACCGAATAATATTGTGGACAAGAACTAGGGGACGAAACCGATGAAATAGCGTTGACATTTAGTTTCGGGTTCTTGACCGTGTTGCTAGGGAGTGCTCCCATTTCTCGGTCATTGAGGGCTTTCAACAAGGTGTCAATCTTATCGGTCATCTCGCTTTGTTTTTGTTTGAAATCGGCTTCAAACTTGGCTAAACGAGCTTCTTGAGATGCCATAAATTGAGACATCAATCCTTCAAAGTTATTGGTACTACCATTGCCGGAAGGATTGTTGTTGAAAGTACGGTTCGAGTTGGAACCGCTTGACTGGAAACGATTAGGTGGATTGGAAGAATTGGTTTGTTGTGAGTTTTGGTTTTGTCTCCACCTAAGGTTCGGGTGATTTTTCCATGAGGGGTTGTATGAATCACCATAATGGTTTGGCTCGGGTTTGAAAGTGTACCACTTGTCTCCCGCTCCGTCGGTACGCAAAGATGCGTAGTCCACAAAAGCTTGTTCGGGGAGTTCCATGCAATCACGAGTGTCGTGGGGACCACTACATAATTCACATGAAGAAGTGATTTTGTTCACTTGGCTTGAAGGTTTAGGAGCCTCGTAGGATTTCATGAGGAACTTGACTTGGTCTTCAAGTTCTATGATCCTACGGTCGGAAGTGCTTGAATTGTTAGAAGGCAAAGATATTGCCTTGACCGTTTTATTCAAATCACGGGGATCACTCCAACTTTCGTTGTCATAAAGAGCAAGATCCTCTAGGAGAGCCCATGATTGTTCCGCACTTAGATCACGTAGCTTGCCACCGGCCGCTTGGTCAATGGTTTGCCTCGTGGAGAGATTGATATGGTCATAGAAGATTTGGACTTGGAGCCAAAGTTCTATGCCATGGTGAGGGACTTTTTGGAGTAAGTCCTTGAATCGAGTCCATGCCTCGTAGAGAGTTTCGCCTTGACGTTGTTGGAACATCAAGATATCATTCCTTAGCTTGGTAGTTCTTCCCGGTGGGAAAAACTGAGCAAGGAAACGAGTAGTGAGATCATCCCAAGAGGTGATGGATCCTGCGGGTTGACGTTCTAGCCACTGACTAGCTTGGTCCCGCAGAGAGAATTGGAAGAGACGCAATCGGGTCGTCTCTCGAGTGGCAACATCAAGGTCTATAGAATCAACGATTTTAAGAAAGTCCTTGAGATGTTGATTAGGATCTTCAGAACGAAGTCCATGGAATGCGCATCCGCTTTGCACCAACCGGATGGTGTCGGATCGCAAGGGTGTGATATTGGCTCCTTGAGTGAGCTCAATGGTGTTTCGATAGCCATGGTGGCTAGGACGGGAATACTCTCCTAAAGTACGGGCTCTAGGAGGTGGTGGTGGTTGTTGTGGTGGTGGGTTGTGGGGGTTAAGGATATTACCATCTTCCATGATGTCGGATGGTATGGTTACGAACAAAGACACGAAGAAAATAGATAGACTAAAGAAAACCTAGAAAAATAAAATAAAAATCTCACTAGAAAGGAACCTAGTGAGTAGACCTAATAGAAATAAAAATTCAACCTAAACAATAACTATTCCCCGGCAGCGGCGCCAAAAACTTGATTGCGTGGTTTTGTAACCTTACAACAGGTTTTACCTCTCGAGGGATCTCAAGAGGCTTACAACCCCACCAGGCAGTGTACCTGACCGATGTAGTATAGTGTAGTGGTAAGTACGGGGGATTGATCGTTCTCCACAGGGAATAGTGTTCGTTAGGTATGAAAGGCTACTCTAATTAGGTCTAAGGGTTGAGGAAGATTCTTTTTATGTTTTTATAATTTTATGAAAGCAAGTAAAATCTCGGGTTTGAAGGAGTGGGCGGAATTAGTTGCTAGTCAACTAACCCAAATTACTACAAATGCAAATAAAATAAGATAACAAAAATGAAAAGTGGTGAGAAACTTATGTGTAGAGAAATGTGTTTACTTAGATTTCCTTACTCCCTAACTATCTTATACCGGTTAATTAGTGTGTATTAGTCGCGTGGATGACGGGTGTATTCCTTAATACCATTCGTGGGGTGGCGTACTTACTTCCCCAAACTCTACAAGCTCCTACTTCACTCCTATGTCGAGCCGGCTAGGAAGCTCCTAACATGGGATCACTAGAATTCGCTTGTGCATTAAATACAACCATAAAAACCTTTAGTACGCATTTGGTTCATGTTTCTTAAGACGTTCAAGCAAGTTACCGAATAGGAAGTTAGCCAGTTTTCTTAAGCCTAACATAGATAAACAATCATCCAATACAACTAACAACACACTAACAACCAATAATCAATAGCTAAGTTTCATTAGATCTAAGCAAACACAAGATAAAATTAGCCTAACATGTTAAACAAAAGACAAGCATAAGATAGAATCAAACAACACATAGACATATTGAATGATTAATTGATAACTTATCTTTCAATGAAACATGGAAGATCTCAAGGCAAAAAGCCCTGAAAAAGTAGCTAAAATCGTCTTAGGGTTTTATCCCAAAATTCCACACACTAAGCTCTCCTTAATGACAAAAGATTAGAAAACTATATATAGATTTTTGGATCTGACGGCGTCACCTTATGGAGTGTGACGCCGTCACCTCGCCGCTTTTAGGGTTCCCGGGTGACCTTCTTGACGCCGTCCCTCTTTAGCTCTTCAAAAATCCATTCTGGCTTATCAAGGCTTGACGCCGTCTAACCCTGAACGTGACGCCGTCCCCTTATGATTTAAGCCGTGACGCCCTTGATTTAGTTAAAGCGTGACGCCGTCAGAATTCACATGCTAACTCACTGGCCCGTCATGAGTAAATTTCACATCCCACTTTTCTTGCCAAGGCATGACGCCGTCAAGAGATGATTCTGACGCCGTCAAAGGTAAATTTCAGCCGATTTTGAGACTTTGCCGTTTTCTTCACTTTAATGCTCCAAAAACGTCCAAAATGCCTCCTTTTCCAGATTTCTCCTCAAAAGTACCTAAAATGACAAAAGGAACGATTTAGGGCAATATTTGATCAAATAAATACGATTTCGGGCTTAAATGACCCCTTAAAAGCGGTACACTTTTCGCCTCATCACTTGTTCACACTTCTCCCCCGTAAAAATTGCATATGAGGATGCCATTTTTGATTGAACAAGTGCATATGAGGTTGATCCACTGTTCACACTTCTCCCCCTCAAAAATTGCATTCGAAATTGCATCTGATGGAAGTATATCCACTTGATGTCTGAATGCGCATGGAGCAAGTATGAAGCCTTTAGATTAGAGAGTCAGAAACCAGGAGAGTCGTATGACCATTACTCAAATCTCAATCACCATGTAGTTTATTCACCTTTCTCCCCCTCAAAAATTGTCTGTGACGACCAACTGCAATTTTTGATAGGCCAGATGAATAAGAATATACTTCAATGTACGCTTATCCCCTTTGGTGACTGAATGAGCATTTGAAGACCATGAAGCTTGACGAGAATGGCCATAAATAAGAAGATTTCTCTTCTTCTAAAGATAAAGCGCACTTAAGCGTACACCTTTCTTTTCTTTGATGAACGGGGCCTGAAGAGATGTCAGCAGACGCCAATATGATGACATTGAGGCCCGAGGCTTGAACTGATGTGTTCAAACATCATTGTCGATGAAGAACGAGGCCTGAACTGATGTGTTCAGACGTCATAATGTTGAAGAGCAAGGCCTGCACTGATGTGTACAGACATCATTATGATTCCCCTCATATGTTGTGAGCAGCCTGAGTCTAAATGTCAAAGGACAATCCGTACGACCTGCATTTGAAAACAGACAAAAATGGAGAGTTTGGAGTGCTGGATCCCCAATTTAAGTTGGGGTCCAGTTGGTTAGTGGGAACAGAAGCATCATTTGCCAGAGTCTCAGTAGGAGTTGGAATGCTAGTGGAAGTAGACCTAATTAAAGGGCACTGTTCTCCTAGAGGAAATTTCCTTCCAGTTGGCTTCCATTGACGTACAAGCACTACTTTAGATTTAGTTATCCTAGTTAAAGGGCACTGTTCTCCTAAAGTGAATTTCCTTCCAGTGGGCTTCCATTGGTAACCAACTTTAGCAAACCTATTTCCTGTTGCTTTCCAAGTTTGCTTAATTACTCTAGCTCTCCAAACTTTCTTAACTGGGGTTTTGTTGGACAACTTCAGAAATTTCTCAACACATTTATCATGATTACGCGAAATTAAACATTCATTACATGTTTTGCAAAGTGAATTAGGGTTCGAATTATGATTCTTTTTGTTCAAATCTGACTTGTTGTTTCTCATGCGGTCTTCTACTTTCCTTTTAGGAACACTTTTAGCTGGTGAAATCCTAGAATTCTTTATGTTTCTCCTAGGTTTTGACTTGCTAGCTTTAGTGTCACTATTAACTCTTGTAGAAGGACTGATGGGAATCTTAGTCTTTTTCACTTCTAGTTGCTGAACATGTTTTGATGTGTTGGGATCTGAAGTTTCCAAGGGTACCTCAAAGGTTACATGCTTGTTCTTAATTGTGGATGATGATGCAACTATTCTATCTCTTTGGTTGTGAGACTTAGGGCCCGTGCCAATGGCATATTCTAACTGTTCCTGGTTCCTTTTTGTGAGGACGCAGGCATAACCTACTGCCTTATCGAGTGGTTTTCCTGTTCTGTCCTCTTCCACAACCTCACGAAGAGTGTCAAGTCCATCCCTAAGGTGACAGAGGTACATTTGATGGACAGGTCTGTTGTTTCTCATGGGAAATGGAATAGGCCTCACATCAACATCGTATATTTTACAAGCAAAAACCTATGATGCAACACAATTACAGGATGTACTTGGCATTTTTCCTTTCACCTGAGTCTTAAGATTCTCAATTTCATTTAGCAAAGAAGTTATCTTTTCATTATGACTATTTCTTGTAACTTTAATTGAGTCATATAACTCTTTGTAATGCTGTTTAATCTTAGAATTTTCTTCTCGAAAACACTCATTTTCATAATGTAACTTGTTGATGGTGTCTTGATATTGAAAATTCTGAGAATCTGAAGAAAAAGGTTTATTGGTGCCATACACATCACATTTGTTGGATTTCAATTGGGCAACTTGGGCCCTCAACAGTCGAATCGTGTTTGTGTGAGCTTGAATTTTTTCATCACGTTTGCTTAATTCAAAATGTGTATCAAACTCAGGAGCATCCAAGGATGTCTTGACATTTGATATTTTGCATTTTTCTTCTAAGTGTTGATGTTTGAGTTGCAAATTCAGATAATCAACCTCTAATTTTGAAAAATGTTTAACCATGTTATCATGGTCATCATTTTGAATTTTTTCAAGCAATTTCAAATTCTCCCCCTCAAGCTCAACAACACGATTCTGGGTAACATATAAAGCAATAGCATACTCATGAAATTGACAGGCAGTTAACGTAGCATCAGTAGCAGTGTAAAATATGTCCTGAGCAATACAACTAGCAATCAAGTTCTCATTGAAGATGAGAATATTCTTTCTCTCTATTTCATGACTCTTAATATCTATCGCCTTTTGTGCTACCTCATTTTCCATATCTTTAAACATTGCTTTCATGTCATTAACTTCAGTTTTAAGAACTTTTTCCAATTCTTCAAAATGTTCTTTGAGAAGTTTAAAGAATGGTATGACCTCAGTTAAGTAACACCTTTTTATTTGTTCGAAACCCCTTTCCCCCTCTGTAATTCCTGTTGGTGTTATTCTCTTCTTACATGTTTTATCAAAATCAGCAAATAGTTGACAAAGTACATATATGATAATAAATGTCTTACATTCAGTAGGAAGAGTTAAAGGAACTAAGTGTCTAGGTGTATTGGGAGGATACACCGTCGCAGCAGCAATTTTCCTAAGGGATGGGGTTTTGGCTTTAAGCTCTTCTTCCTTTTGCTTTTCAATATCTTGAGACCAAAATATTTGTTCAGGTGTTAACTTCTTTTGAGGGGCAAACACAGTCAAACGATTCTCCTCATAATAATCATGGGGCTTGACTATTATTCGTTTGGCTATGCATTTGGGATCCTTCATTTTCTCATTCATTCTTTCCCTAGTTCTCTCACTTATCTCATCCTCCTCTTTAGTGTAGATATGCTCAGGCGGGTCATGAATAGGCATAAGCATCACATTACCATCATATAGGGCAGGTTGAGCTACTTTCATGTCCCTAAGGATGGTTGACTTGGGTTCACCTATCATGATTTTACTATGCTTATCACTCAACTTTTTGTGCCTATGAATCATTTGAGCAGTTTGTATGGTTTGATCTTGTGCGTACAACTTATCTTCAAGCTTATTTTTTAAGGTTTTGAGTCTAGAAAAATCATTTAAGAGTTGTGTTTCTTTGTCTTTGAATTCAAGCTTAAGCCTATTCACACAATTCTGTACTTCCTGTTTTTGTTTAACAGACATATCTAGCTGATTTTTCAAAGAATTCAACTCTTGTTTTAATGTTTCTTCTCTTACTCTAGACTCTTTAATAAGTGTACTCATTTGACCTTCTAATTTCTGCTCGCGTTGATTAAGTTCAAACTTAGCACGCTGTTCATACATAGCCACTTGTTCTTTATAAATCTTTAGTCTAGTGATCAAGTTATCATCAGGGACAGGCACAGTGTTCTCATGCAGCACATAATCATCATTTAGAACAGAAGATGCACAACTAGGTACAACAGACGCTTCGTTGTGATTCACATATTGTTCATATGGGAAAACATCGCTATTTCCCATATTAGCAATATCTGACTCAACAACGTTTGTCTGTTGTACTTTGTCGGGAATCTTTTGTTCATGCAACACATTATCATTATTAATGACAGAAGATACCCCATTAGGTTCAGCCGATGCTTCGTTGTGTTTCTCATGTTGCACATTGTTCCTAGCAGTATCTGACTCAACAACGTTTGTCTGTGGCTGATGAAGCTCTTTCTCTTGAGAATTCGAGCTAACAGAGTCTCTATTGGCACTAACATACTCAAACACGTTTATCTGTTGTACATCTTTGGGAATCTTTTGTTTGTCAATCATATTGTACAATCTGAGTATTTCAGATATAGCAGAATCTGAAGTACTTGACATGATATTAATGTGCACGGGATTTACAATTCTATGATTTAAACCGAGAAATAGATTCTTTCGCGGGATTTTACAAGAATCAAGAATAAACCGTGATTTGATTACATGAATGTGTTATGATGACAGTTGATTTGGTTTGGTTGATGCAAGTTGTTATAGTGAAATTTTGGTCTGAAAACTTCACAGCTCGATAACTTCTTTCTGGAGCGATTTCAGGCTTCGAAAGTTGGGTTGAATGAATAAATTTATTCAACGTGTCCTTCTCCTCGGTCTCACGGTCGTTTTGACAGGTGTTTCGCTGAAAACGGAGTTACGGTTCAAAAGTTATAGCCGTTTGAAGTTTTGACGTAAAAAGTCAACTTTGGTCAAATATGACAAATCGCCACAGACAAATCGCCACAGACAAATCGCCACAGACAAATCGCCACAGACAAATCGCCACAGACAAATCGCCACAGACAAATAGCCACAGACAAATCGCCACAGACAAATCGCCACAGACAAATCGCCACAGACAAATTGCTATCTTTGACACAAATCGCCAGACACAAATCGCTAAGTCGCTACAGGACAGAACAGTCACTATCAGAGACAAATCGCCAGACACTAAATGCCAGAGAAGTCGCTATCGTAGCTGTTTGTCGTTTTTGCCAAAACCGGTAAAAGGACAAATCGCTACCTGGAGAAAGACACAAATCTCTACTTTTTCTTTCCCACACGACACAAATGGCAGCGATGAACACTTTACCGAGAGACAAACCTCCACTATGAACAACCTTCAAATCTTCCAAAAACCACCACACAACGCCTCGATCTGTGATTCCAAATACCAAGAACTACTCCTATGTTGTCCCTAAGCTAGAAAGTACACGTTTTAACAACTTCTAACACCTAAACTAGGCGTAAAATGGAATATTAAGAACAAGACTTTTCGAACCAAAAACTACCCTAATCTACACGAATCTGTGAATATCAACACACATGGACCTAACCATGGCTCTTGATACCAATTGTAGGATATTCACTAACAAATAAACACAAGATTAGGGCGTATAATATGGATCGAATAGAAGGATTCTAGAGAGAGGTAGGAAAGTTTGGGAGCCTTTGTAGAGAGAGAAATAAGATGAGATTAGATTAGTGTGAAAGGTCCAACCCTCTCCACATGAGGAGAGGGGTTTATATACTACACGACTTTACTAAATATAATGCCCCTAGTGGGCTGTGGAGCAAGCTGACAGTCGGTAAAGACCCGACCCACTCCACAATATTAATAATAACTAAACTACTAATAATATTACTAATTATCCTACGAGCTATGATGTGCTAATAAATACTCGGGGTGACCGAGTCTTCAACTGAATATTCATATTCCTAACACAACTCAATGATAAAAGTTAGCTCAAACAGTTATAAACAATTTATATAATAACCCCTGAATGTTCATAAGTTTGTTAAAGAATATTAATAATTTTAACACCCCCTCTCAAACTGATGAACCAGCATAAAGTTTAATCATGCCCAGTTTTTTAACCATAAAACCATGCTGCATAGAACCAAGAGCTTTAGTTAAAACATCTGCAATTTGATCCTTAGAATCAACCTTAACAGTTTTAATCAAACCAGTTGCAACTTTCTCTCTAACCAAATGTACATCTCAATATCAAAATGTTTAGTTTTTTCATGCATAATTGGATTAGCAGCAATCTGAATTGCAGATTTATTATCACAATATAACTCAACAGGTAACAATGTTTCAGAAACACCAAGATCTTTTAAGATCTTAACAATCCACATAACCTCACCAGTAGCAGAAGCCATTGCTCTGTATTCAGCCTCAGCTGAAGACTTAGACAATGTAGCTTGCTTCTTGCTCTTCCAAGAAACTAAGTTCCCACACTAGTACAATAAGCATCTTCGCAGGCGACCCTTTTTGCATGATGCCGACGTCATGACGTTGGCACGATGAGGTGTCGACGTCATGTCGTCGGCACGAGCTTGTCGAGAAAGCCTCGTCGGGACGGACCATACCGACAAAAAAACACCGACGACAGTGTGGGACCCACATGATTTTCCGGTCAAACGTTTTTGTTGTCGACAATATTATACCGACGCCAAGTCGTCGGTATAATACAAACTAATTAACGATTTAGTTAGCTAAACTAATTAGAGTCAACAAAAGTCAAACAAATGTGTAAATAATACCGACGACATGACGTCGGTATTATTTACATATTTGTTTGACTATTGTTATAATAGTCAACACGTTCAATATGATACCGACGACATGACGTCGGTATCATATGAACAAGAAAATAATATGTTTATTATACCGACGACATGTCCACGCTATTGAAATTGTATTGCAGCTGTACAGCAGCCTGCGCAGCTGCAATGCCCAGATTTTTGCCGCAAAAATTTGCAGCAAAAATCTACAAAATGCCCTGTTTTCTAACCTGCTTTCCAATACATTCCACTACATACAATACATTCCAATACAAACAACGGCTAAAATGGCTATAAACTTTATAACGGCTAAAACGGTTATATATAACCACTAAACACTTAATAAAGTTTACATAACGGGTGTTATAATCGCTAAACCTAGCTACTATATCTACAAATGTTGCAATATCCGCAATGTTCAAAGATAATAAGATTCGGGTCGTCAAAATATAGTTTCAAAGATAAAACAACACAAAATAATACCTCTACGGCCCCTCGTCGATATACAGCCCCTCGTCGATATACAGCCCCTCGTCGTCATCCTGGTCATCATCATCACTCCCGCTGCGAGAGCCACTCTCGCTGCCAGAGCCACTCTCGCTGCCAGAGCCACTCCTGCTCCTGCCTGAGCCACTCGCGCTCCCGCCTGCGCCGCTCCCTCCCGCGCCACTCCCACTGCCGCCTCCTGCGGCACCTCGAGAACCAACCTGGCTAATAAACGCCTCCCATGACGGGTTAGTCGAGACAAAACGCGTCAACAACTCGAGCTGCTTCTCAGTTTCCAACGCTTTCTTCTGATCTCTTCTGCCCTTCTTCTCAGTTTCTCTGTAAATCTTCTTAGCTTTTCTGCTCTCCTTCTTAGCTTCAGCCATCATCTTTTTAGCTTCATCAAGCTTCTTCTGAGCTTCAGCAAGCTTCTCGTCTATCTCGGCCATACCTATAAACGAAATAATCAAAATTTAAAAACGGTCATTTCAATACATAAGATGAGTCATTTAATATTATCCAACTGTACATACCTGGAGCTGGAGGCGGGGGAGGCGGGATGTCTTCTACCCGTGGCCTCTTCAAGCCGGCTACCATCCTGCCCCTGCCGGCTATGTGACCACGCTGCTTGCCCCCGATTACCCGGGCAAGTATCTGCTCCTCCGTGAGACACGCCTCCTCTGTCGGCATATCGGATCTCGGCTGCCTTAGCCTGACCATCTCTTCCTATGTAGTTGAAAAAAAATGAGAAAATTAATATATTAGTCGGGTTAATTACTAGATTATGTTTCAATAAATCATTAAGTGCGTGTTTGGAAAAAAAAATAAATAAATAAAAAACGATACTTACAAACTGAGCACGAGCCTCATCCTGCAACCAAACACCATTCTTGCAGTGGGTGTCAAGATAGTTATCAAACAGGGACGGGTACTGATGGTCCTCGTTGTTCTTGAACTGTATATATATACACATGCATATAGGATGAAACAAATTAAAATGACAAATCAAACACCATATATATTTTATTTAGTATAAATACTTTTAATTAATATATTATTAAAATTAAATAATCTTATAAAAATAAAATGTGTCTTACATATTTGTGTCGAGATGCGGCCAATGATTTCGAACCGTGGCGGCTGTGAATCTTGTTCTTGTTTCGATTCTCTTTGTTCACAGCCGATCGTTTCTGTGCCTTCTCCGACATGTACAACTCGACATGCTTCTCCCACACAGCCTGCTCCATGTTCGGAGGAGGATTTCTTCTGATCTCTTCCACTCTCGCAGCCCCACCCTGATTGGTAAAGTAATCGCGTTTCATATCATATTTATTGTCCGAATATCGTTTAGCGAAATACTGGGTGAGCGCCCCCCGAATGGTCTCCCATTCCGGTCTGCGCCTGTGGCGTTCCAAATTGAACATACGCTGCAACGAAATATAGTTAAAATTAATATAAATATATAAATAAATAAACAAATTTTAATAAATGTATACATTCAAATAATTAAATATAGAGATATAAATAAATAAACAAAATTAAATAAATATGCACATTTAAATAAATAAACACGATAACATAACAATATAAAAGGAAAATGAAATAACTGACCCCGAGCTGTGGAAGGAAGTTAGCCTTCTTCTTTGGTTCTATATCGTGCCAGGAGTCGTAGTTTAGCGGCAACTGCCGAATGAGCTCGCCGACGTAATTGTTAAACCACTTTTGGTGCTTGCCGACATGACAGTAAGTCCCTGATCACCAATCTCAAACTCAATCGACTGTGGGCCGCTATTTTTCACGGTTTTCTTGAGCGCCACATTCTTATTTCTTGGCGTCGGCGCGGCATGCCGCCATCCCGACCTCCCCTACCCCAGCCTCCCCCCTCGCCCTACCTCCTCGGCGGGGTCGCCCTGATCCTGAAATTGGAGTGAGTGAAAACGTCATAAAGTAACTTATATAGATATATGTGTGTGTGTGTTATATATATATATATATATATATATAATATATATATATATATATATATATATATATATATATATATATATATATTATATATATATATATCCATCCTACCTGCCTCCCTACGCCCTACCTCCTCGGGGTCGCTGATCTGCATATATGGAAGTGATAAGTATAATATAACTTATTATATATATTGTTGATATTAATATATTATACATATATATATATATATATGTATGTATATATATATAATATATATATATATATATATATATATATATATATATGTATATATATATATATATATATATATATTATATATATATATATATATATTATATATTATATATATATAATATATATTATATATATATATATTATATATTTAATATAATATATATATATATAATATATATATTATAATAATAATATATTATATATATATATATTTATTATTATTATATTAATGTGTATTATTATATTATATATATATATTATATTATATATATATATTTAATTATATACATACATATTATGTGTATTGATGAACTTAAATAAGTACATTTTATCATCATCATTTATCTTATTTATTGACTTGTTTTATTTATTATATATGGAATTGATACGTTAATATATATATATATATATATATATATATATATATATACATATATCTATATATATACATATATGTGTATTGATGAACTCAAATAAGTACATTTTATTATCATCATTTATCCTATTTATTTGACTTGTTTTATTATATTATTATATGAGAATTGATACGTTAATGTTTACTTTTGTAATTCTCAGGTAAAAATCAAGTATTATGTGAAACTTGGCGATTTTGGGCCGATTCCATGTGACTACGGAAAATCATGGGCACCCCTTAAAATTGCTTTCCCATTAATTAAAGTTTATATGTTGATGTCTTTGGTGACTTTTATTAGTGCATTGATAACCTCTGTGTCTAGCTGAGCATTGCTTGGGTCGCCATGCCCCTTCCTCGCCTATTTGTTTCAGCGTCTCTTTAATAAATAGGATAGACATAAGTAATCATTAAGGGTTTACTCGCCGATAAGATTAGAGCCAACGAGAAAGGGTTAATTATATACACTTCATATAAAACTAGCAATAAAACAAGTGACAAGCTACTTAATTACAGGACAGGTCTTCTTATTGTCTCAAGTATCTATCTGTGTACGTGTGTGCTAATCGCTGATTCGTGCTCATTAGTTTAATTTACTATTTAATCATAATCAAACCGTACCAGTCTCTCAGGCTGAACCCCCTTGCGTTAGATTAGGTTGTATAGTTAACTTAAGATATTAAAATACTGATTAGAATAATTAGATAATACGTTCCACTCTTAGTGATCGACACTCTGCTTACCATTATATTCATACTGACCGGGTACACTGCTCGTTAAAGTGTGTGTTTTATTGATAAGTCGGCTAAATATAAATTTAAAACTTAAGTAGGCATTAATATGCTAAAACCACAACGACACCGTGGATATAAAAGAATTAGAGCAATACACACGCACACATCAAGTTTTTGGCGCCGCTGCCGGGGAGTGAATGTTATTATCTGTTAATTTGATTAGTATTTTAATTAGGTTTTTCTTTTTAATTTTTAGATTCTAACCACTAACCCTGTTATATATTAGATAAATGCATTCGTTGTATTATTTGCATATTTTCTGTTTTTGTGTGTTTTTATTTTCTTTAATTTTTGTTTCTTTTTGTTTGATTTTAATTTTTGTTTTTATTTTTTTGCATTCTGCTATCGTTGTACTGTGCTGATTCAAACGATACGGCGCATCTGTTTTCACAGATACGGCGTATTGCGTTTAATTTTTATAAAATACAACGCGTTAAATAAATTCGATACAACGCATCTTTCCCCAAGATACGGAGTATTCTGTTTTAATAAGAAATTTTTCTAAACGATAACGCCATACGACGCATCTGTTTTTGCAGATACGGCGTATTGTCTATTTAAATTAAAAACAGTTTTCGAATTATTAAACAGATACGACGCATCGATCTTTATCGATACGGCGCATCTTCTGAATCAAAAATCTTGTATTTTGAAACGTAACGAAAATACGGCGCATTAACTTTTGTTAATACTACGCATTTAATTTTAATAAATATAATCGATTTTGATAATTAAACTGATACGGCGCATTCTAAATTATAAGCGGCGTATCTGCTTTCTGAATAAAAGTCTGATAAAATTTTAACGATTATAAGATTACGGCGTATCCAACTTTTTGGATACGGCGCATCGTCTGCAGATATCAGTAACTTTTATTTTTCGTATTCCGTTTTCGTTGTTAATTTTCTGATATATTACTTTCTTGAACATACCCTACTGATGCTTTTGTGATGGTTTCAGGAAGTTTTACTTTACCTTGTTCAATTAATGATATATCTTTCAATAATGTGTTAGCTGACTTAGGAGCTAGCGTTAGTGTTATGCCCCTTAAGACATTCACTACCCTAGGACTAGGAAAATTAGCACCAACTAAGTTGCTTATTGAATTGGCTGATAAAACGGTAAAACGACCTGAAGGGATTGCTAATAATGTGCTAGTTAAGATTGAGAAGTTTGTTTTCCCGTAGACTTTGTTATATTAGATATGCCCGAGGATGTTAAGATTCCTTTAATCCTTGGAAGACCTTTCTTGTCTACCGCCCATGCTAAGATTGATGTGTTTAAAAGAAAAATCTCATTAAAGGTAGGGAATAATAAACTAGTCTATAAGTGCCAAGATCATGCTAAAAGCATAGTTAGAGGCGTCTATGTGCTAGGATTAAGAGAACGTATGGACCTCGATCTTGAAGCTAGGCTTATGGGAGAAACATTGATTCAAAACAACTAAACTAATCCTAATCATGAAAACTTCGAGGAATTTATTGACCTTAATGTACCTACCGAACTTAGGCGCGATATTGTTAATGATTTGATGATGAGTGGTATGATTGCGAAGTAATTAACAAACGGAGGAGAATAGTTGAGAATACAAATTTGAATAATGATGTGTTTATTGAACTACCACCCCACCTTGCATATTTATGCCTATATAATAATAAGAATTTCCCGTCTATCATTTTGTCATCTCTCCTGAAAGGGACAGAACTTTGTTTATACAGATATTAAAAAGAAATGGCGTGGAAATTAAGGACGAGCAAGGAGTGTTCAATATTATTGGACTGGCGATGAGGGAGTGCGATGCTTCCGACTCTTTCAGTGATCGTTATTAAGGAGCTGAACGTGAGTCTAACTTGAAGACTCTGGAATAAAGACAAGTGCTGACCGGGAGACAACCCGGAAAATCTTTACTTTTCTGTTCTGTGTCGAGTTGTCAGACCTGCAGAAGATACGGCGCATCTCCATCCTAAGATGCGACGCATCACCTGCACTGGTCATATCTTATTTAATTTTCTGCATTTTTTTTTTGACTTTAAAACTTTCTGTCAGTATTTTAATGCGGCACATCCCTGGTTAAGGATGCGACGCATCTTCTATTCTGATTCGTACTTATTCCAGGTCGATACGGCGTATCTTCTTCCATAAGATACGGCGTATCGACTGACCTGATGATTTACAGTTTTAATTTTTAAAGTTTGATTTTATTTTTACTAACTACTAATGTATTATGCAAGTTTGAACCTTCTTAACTCAGGTGTGTTAAAGTCTGAATGGTATTATAGATTCCTGCATTCTTGTGGTTACATCATTTTTGAAGCTTAAACGTTCTCATCTACAAGAAAGTTGGTTTTTACTCTTATACGAATAATGGAGGATCATACCGAGCAAATCTCAGGGAGTTTTTCTGTTCTAATTCTTTTATTTTCCAGTTTTTAATTTTGATACAAACAACGAGGACGTTGTTTAACTTAAGTGGGGGGATTGGAGAATTAGAACACTTACTTGTCCTAAACTTTTTCAAAATATGCTTAAAATGCGCTTAATATATCAAAATTTAAAATTTTTAGCATGTTTTTGTTTAAAGTCTAAATTACATAGCTGCACACATAACATTATTTTCAAAAATTGTGAACTTTTCAAAATTCACAAATCTATGAGTGTGCGGTGACTTGTAAACTTTAGAACTTGGCTTGTATACTATTCGAGACCACCATAATAAGTATTATTTATAATTGGAATGACTTGTCTAAATTGGTAAATTTCTAGGACTACACCCAAATAGCCTTTATATGTTATGTGATATTAACTAACTACATTGGTTAGTTAACCCCCGTATAAACCCTTTTGTTACTCTCACTTTTAGAGTAAGATACCCCTAGAAAAACACTCAGAGCCATTCCTTTCGTTTCTTACACCTTTGTTATAATGTTTCGTTACACCCTTACACCTTTAGCCTACCCTGTAGATTAAAATCCTTGGTTAATTGCTTTAGGCAAAGTGTGTTTCCTTACATTACCTGTGTTCGCGTGCGTAATTCATTATCTTTGGTTGAGTCAGGAAATTGCACAATGCAATTGGTATGAAAGTAAATATTGTATATCTTTGAGTTTATTTTTCGTGTGTTTACTACTTTCGCTATTACAGTTATTTCTGAAAGTATGAAGAGTATGGAAAAATTATCCGGAAAAATGGTGATAGAAAAGTTGTGAAATTTTACACATATATGTTGATGTCAAAAAAAAAAAAAAAAAAAAAAAAAAAAAAAAGAAAAGTTGGAAGTTTGTTTTAACCAACTTATGTAAAGTTTTGTATTAAGTGGGCGATATCACCACTATTTGTTGTATATTATATTTATGGATTGAATGGAGTTGGCGTATGGAACGCCAACTAAGGTTATTATTGATGAATCTTTTGAGTATATTCGTGTATCTAAAGCGTGTTCAAGTGTAAAGCGTAGTTATTATGATATGATCTTATTCATGATGGTTGGAAAGTAATTTACCACTTAGGATTTAATTTTCTGTTTTGTTTATTTGCTTTCACCAATTGATCAATATTTCCACCCATTATTCTTATCCAACCTTTGATTTGAGATTAGGGATTTGAGCAATCTAAGTATCGTAGTCTGATTCGGTATGTATTTTGATTTGTCGCCCTTTTGTATATATGTAGATTACTGACTTTCATTGTAATTTGGATTGAAGTTCTGTTTGGGTTCTCTGTTTCCTTTCTGGAATTTGAGATCGATAGAGATTAAGAAGAATGATTAACCCTTAACCAACAAACCCTTTTTACCGCTTTAGACTTGTTATTCCTTGGCTTTAGTGGGGGAGATGCGTATACTTGCCAAGCTTATGATAGAATATTCATCACGACTGGACAGTTAAACGATTAGATTTGCTTTTATCAAAATATTTTATTTTATTTCTAATTCGTTAAGTGTTTGGTTGTGCAATTATGACAAAAAAACGAATACATGCTTAAATATAAAAATAAATCTAATACTTTTAGGTTACATTTTCATAAGATTTATTCTAAGGTTTACTTGGGGACAAGTAAAGTTCAAGTGGGGGGATATTTGATGAACTCAAATAAGTACATTTTATCATCATCATTTATCTTATTTATTTGACTTGTTTTATTATATTATATATGAGAATTGATACGTTAATGTTTACTTTTGTAATTCTCAGGTAAAAACAAGTATTATGTGAAACTTGGCGATTTTGGACTAATTATGGAGCAAAACAAGCAAGATGTTAAGAGACTACTGAAATGTACAAGATCAAGATCATTCTGCTCCAGATACGCCGCAACATACTTCGTACATACGGCACATCACTATCAAGATTTCACAAGTAACGATCCAAGACAGCAAAGGACATGCGCCGCATAGAGAAATGGAGTTACGCCGCATCTTAAGGCGGTGTACGAATATTCCTGAATATATTAATCTTGGACCCCACGCGAAGTTAAGTAGATGCGCCGAATCTACTTATCCTATGCGCCGCATCTAACCCTCAGACAGAAACTAAAATACCCCAAGGCCAGACGAATTTCGAGAGGTTAGTACGAGACTTAGCTAAACTCAGAAGGAAAGACAGCCGAATTCAGACGTGTTAGCAGCACAAGACACACCCTAAACGAAGATACAAGAGCTGTAAGAAGGTCCTGCATGTATTCAATTCATTAAGTAGTTTTGTTTTATTGTATTAGTACACTTTAATTATTCAGGATTGATGGGCCGATTCCATGTGACTACGGAAAATCATGGGCACCCCTTAAAATTGCTTTCCCATTAATTAAAGTTTTATATGTTGATGTATTTGGTGACTTTTATTAGTGCATTGATAACCTCTGTGTCTAGCTGAGCATTGCTTGGGTCGCCATGCCCCTTCCTCGCCTATTTGTTTCAGCGTCTCTTTAATAAATAGGATAGACATAAGTAATCATTAAGGGTTTACTCGCCGATAAGATTAGAGCCAACGAGAAAGGGTTAATTATATACACTTCATATAAAACTAGCAATAAAACAAGTGACAAAGCTACTTAATTATCAGGACAGGTCTTCTTATTGTCTCAAGTATCTATCTGTGTACGTGTGTGCTAATCGCTGATTCGTGCTCATTAGTTTAATTTACTATTTAATCATAATCAAACCGTGCCTAGTCTCTCAGGCTGAACCCCCTTGCGTTAGATTAGGTTGTATAGTTAACTTAAGATATTAAAATACTGATTAGAATAATTAGATAATACGTTCCACTCTTAGTGATCGACACTCTGCTTACCATTATATTCATACTGACTGGGTACACTGCTCGTTAAAGTGTGTGTTTTATTGATAAGTCGGCTAAATATAAATTTAAAACTTGAGTAGGCATTAATACTGCTAAAACAC
>CP139503.1:369853358-370074191 GCA_021014915.2 Artemisia tridentata subsp. tridentata
CGGCTTCACGCTTTGTGACGCCATAGGTGGTCACGGTTTAATTTAAAGAGAGACGGCCCAGAAGATCTTGAAGGTGACGGCGTCAGGACTCATCCTGACGATGTCAGATGATATAGAGTGACGGCGTCAAGCTAGGACAAAAGAGGTGGATATGAAGTTTGCACTTGACAGGCCAGAATGATTTTTGAAGCTTTTACACGAGACGGCGTCACGTGTTATTTTACCAAGGTGGTCACGTTTCAAGACAATGAGAAGAAATCAAAAATTAACACTTGACCACGTACCTGAAGGGGTCAAGTGCTGATGGGCCAGAAAAGTTTATAACGTGACGGCCTGGTGACGGCGTCAAGATTATACCTGATGGCCATCACGTTATACGGGCTGACGCCGTCAGAACCCCTCGGACAGCAAACTGCCTATAAATACAACATCAAAACTTCACTTTTTGTAAGCCCTAAACCCTAAGTCCGATTCTAGGGTTTAGGTAGGTGTTTTTCCAGCAACTTAGAGGGTTTCAATCACTTCATAAACATCAAATATTGGTTTGTTGATTCTAATTTAATTATGTCTTTCATTATTGTGGTTGTTTGCCCTTCATTGATCATGCTTTGCTAATTGACCTTGTGTCTACTTATGATTGTGTGAAACTTGTATATAATTAATTAGATCTTATTGATTCCTTGTTGATGTACGTGTCTATCATCATCAATAAAGGTGTGACACTTCAATAGATCTAATTGGTTTAGCTTATAATTCTTGTTTCCTATTGTCTCTTGTTTGATTGGGTGATATCGATGTTAGGCTTAAGAAAACTGGCTAACCTCCTATATGGTAACTTGCTTGAACGTCTTAAGAAACATGAACCAATGCGTACTAGGTTTATTTGGTTGTATTTAATTCATGAGCGAATTCTAGTGATCCCATGTTAGGAGCTTCTTAGCCGGCTCGACATAGGAGTGAAGTAGGAGCTTATAGAGTTGGGGAAGTACGTACGCCACCCCACGAATGGTATTAAGGAATACAACCCGTCAATTAAAACAAGGTGTGACAATTCAATAGGTAGAATTGGATAGCTAGCAAGGAGTAATACATCATAGGTAGATACGCTTCACTTCCCTTGTAGAACCCTATTTTACTTTCCTACACATTAGTTTAATTAGTAGCTTTTGGGTTAGTTGATTAGCAACTAATTCCGCCCCTTCTTCCAAAACCCGAGATTTTTACTTGCTTTCCATAAAATATAAAAATACAAAAAGAATCATCCCTCACCTTTAGACCTAGTTAGATTAATTTCAATCCTAACGAACACTATTCTTTGAGTTGAACGATCAATCCCCGGTACTTGCCATTTCACTATACTACATCGGTCAGGTACACTGCCTGGTGGGGATTGCAAACTTCTCAAGATCCCTTGAGAGGTAAAACCTGTTGTAAGGTCGCAAAACCACGCATCAAGTTTTTGGCGCCGCAGCCCGGGGAATAGTTATTGTTTAGGTTGAATTTTTATTTTATTAGGTCTACTCACTAGATTCCTTTCTAGTGAGATTTTTATTTTATTTTTCTAGGATTTCTTGTAGTCTATCTTTTTCTTTGTGCCCTTTGTTTGTAAAACCATTTTCATTTGTCACTATGGCAGATGAAATTCCATTTAGATCATTGACAATTGAGGAACAATTATATTTCACCAATAGATTTGCTTCCTACGATGAATTTTTGCGTAATCTTAGTGACACCCAAGAGGATTTGGGGGTAAAGCTAGATGGGTTTGATGAATTCTGTGCATGTGTGATTTCTATTAGACGATCATTATCAGGATCAATTCCTTTTAGTGAGGCCCGTTGGATGAATTTTGAGGAAAGCTCCCTAACCATGGCCGATAAGTACGACGAATTAATGGATTTGTATGAGCAAGATGACCTAGTTTCTAAGAACATGAACTTAGAATCAAACCAAGACTGTGAAGTGGTTAATGTTGAACTACCTAGGTGCATGCTTGGATTAGATTTCACCAAGACATATGATGAGTATGAGGAATCCTTTAGGCAAATGGAACATAGTGATCAAGTTATTGAGAATGATTCTTATGAATCGGACCAAGAATTTGAGATGAATAGAAAAGGATTTGAGATACCTAGGTGCATGTTGGGGATAGACTTCAACAAATCACATAATAAGCACATAGGTAATCAAGATAAGAGGGAGGATAAAGTAGAAAATCCAAGTCCACCAAGTACTCCACAAAACCCACCATCACTTGAGGCACACACACCGCCCGTGACTTACCCGGAAGAAGTAGAAGAAACTTTAGGAATCCCAATGGAGGTAAAACCCTTGGACCAAGCACCACTAGAGGATATATGTTTGAATACTTATAGTGATAACCTTACTCTTAGTTCCAGGGAATTTCCTAGTGTTGATGAACCGGAGCCTCAACCTTTACACAACTTTCCATCCTTAGATACATTTCTAGGAGACAAAAGAGGAACCGCCCCACCCATCAACCCATATCGTCCGGGTAGTTTTAGGATGAAGGAAGCCATTTACTCACCCCCTTCACCTCACGTGGCATATTTCCACCCTAAGGGTGTGTATCGCTACTTTCACCCACACTTAATCCTAAGTGTAGGGAAAACCTCCCCTATTTCTGTTAAATAAGGGTAGAGTCAGGCTCGTGACTCGAACAAAAACAAGCGCTTCTTGGGAGGCAACCCATGTTTTTAATTGTTTGATGTTTTTATTTTTTTTGTTTGTTTGTGTCATATATGCTTAATCATAATTGTTTAATTTTCATGTTTCGAATAATTTGTGAAAATGCTTTATTTTGTTCTTAACTTCGTCTTAATTGCATATAAAGGTATTTTACAAAAAGATAAGTGTAGGGAAGTTTATATTTTGTTAAAAAGAACAAAATTCAAACATGGAAAATTCACAATTCATGATTAGCATATATTCTATCTTGTTTGTGTGTCAATACTTGTGGACATGATTTATGAGCTCCTATTTGTAAGTCATCCCGCAAGTATCCTATCCTTTTATTGCTTTGTCTTGTTTTTATTTCTAAGTCTGGAAATACATCTAGTTGTGGTTTTTCTTTGTTCGGTGTGATGCTTTGGTTTTTGTGTTTGTTGGTTACAGGTATTATTGGATAAGAAGATGTACATGCAACACATCAAGAGGATGATTATATTTCTGGAGTGAAGCTTATCATGTTCATTCTCTTGAAGGGAGATTTAACCATATTATCACATCATCCATACCGAGCGAGTCAGGGGAGTATTAGTTTCTTCCATTCTCATTTATTTTTACTTTTACATCTTTTGTCTAGAACATTGGGGACAATGTTCGGATTAAGTGTAGGGAGGGTAAATTAGGATGCCTTAGAAACTACAACTTCGCTTGATTTTTGTTTTGTTTAATAGTGAATGTGTAATAAAGCCAAGAGAAATATTGGTTAGGGCAATTTTAGCACCAAATTTAAAATTTTTTACAACATATAGGAGTGAAACTTTGATTTTAATAAGCGTCTCATGGATAGGGAATTGTATGACTAGCACAAAAACCATACCACTCAAAAATTTCCACCCCAAATATGTGAGGTTCGCCTTTAGATCTTTAGGAAAAAGCATTCATTGTTGGTGCTTATGAGTGTACCGGTAGTTTATAGATTCTAGAACTTGCGTTTGTGATGCATACCGAGACCACTAGTGAGACTACATTCGTGTAGTTAGGATTGACTACATGATAAGAGGCATTAGGATTAACCCATTGTTTTACACCTGTGTTTTTGTTATAATTACATTGGCTACATTGGTCAAGTAATTCTCCCACACCCTTTGCGTTGTACTCATTTTTAGTACACGATACCCCTAGTACACCCCTCAGAGCCTATCTTTTCGTTTCTAACTTTAAGCATTTTACTTAAAGGAAGAATTTGTTACACCCCACTTAAATGTACACCCAAATCGCCTTAGCCTACCGTGTGTGCACTCATCTTTAGTGCATTATTGTGACAACATTTGTTTAAACCCTTAGTTAATTATCTAATTGATTACATGGTTGCTAAGTCGAGTCATATCCTTGTACATATTGTTTTGGGACGATTGGGACTTATGGGTAAAGTACTAGTGTAATGGAGTAATGGGGAAGAACATCATTTATTACCCCCATATGTACGTTAATATTTTAAAGTACTCCAAATGTTTCAATTATCTTGATTCGAGTCATTAGAATAATTTTATGTAAAGTATGTAAAAGTTCAAGTGTAGGGATGGTACAAAGAATCCCTAGTGATGTATCGTTTTGGATGGTAGGGCAAGAGTGTATGCAAAAAAAAAAAAAAAAAAAAAAAAAAAAAAAAGAAAAAGAAAAGTAAAAGCATACGGACTACCATCCGCCTCTATCTTTTATTTATGTTTTGTTTTGTTTTATGTTTATTAGTTCGTGATTAGTTTAAGTTGAGTCGAGTCTTGGCTTAGCAACGCCTCATTCTACATGTAATTGACCAAGATGATTGACTTGCCGCCAGTAAAAATATCCTTTATCCAACAAACCGTGTTCTCCTTATCCCTAAACCTAACGTTATAACCCTTTGTAAAGACCTCTTTGATAGTTTATCCTAGGTGCTTACGCCAATGTGGTGGAGGTTTTGATCCTTTCCCAAGCCTATGGTAATCTATTTGCTATGACAGGTAATGAGTGATATTTCTCCATTTTCATGTATAAACTTACAACACCCGAGGGATGAGAGTATCCAAACACTTAATGTGAGGTGCTAGTGTATAATTTCCGTGCTTGTTTTGACTAAGGTGGAACGATCATTAGTTGTAATTACTTTTATATTAATGTTAAATGACCCCTAACTTGTATTTTGATTGGTGGAAAAGCTCATTTGCTTGAGGACAAGCAAATCCCAAGTGTAGGGATATTTGATGAAGCGAAAAGTGTACCGCTTTTAGGGGGTCATTTAAGCCCTAATTCGCGATTATATGATCAAATATTGCCCTAAATCGTTTCTTTTCTCATTTTAGGTACTTGGGACGTGATTTCTGGAATATGAAGCATTTTGGAGCTTTTTGGACGTTTTTATGCTCAAGAATGAAGAAAACAAAAAGACCAAGGAAAGTCAGGATTTTACACCTGACGGCGTCAGGCTTTGGATGCTGACGCCGTCACTTGAAGATGAAAGTGGTGGAATTATACACGTGACGCGCCAGAAAGTTTTACATTGGAAGTCTGACGGCGTCACGCTTTGTGACGCCATAGGTGGTCACGGTTTAATTTAAAGAGAGACGGCCCAGAAGATCTTGAAGGTGACGGCGTCAGGACTCATCCTGACGATGTCAGATGATATAGAGTGACGGCGTCAAGCTAGGACAAAAGAGGTGGATATGAAGTTTGCACTTGACGGGCCAGAATGATTTTTGAAGCTTTTACACGAGACGGCGTCACGTGTTATTTTACCAAGGTGGTCACGTTTCAAGACAATGAGAAGAAATCAAAAATTAACGCTTGACCACATACCTGAAGGGGTCAAGTGCTGATGGGCCAGAAAAGTTTATAACGTGACAGCCTGGTGACGGCGTCAAGATTATACCTGATGGCCATCACGTTATACGGGCTAACGCCGTCAGAACCCCTCGGACAGCAAACTGCCTATAAATACAACATCATAACTTCACTTTTTGCAAGCCCTAAACCCTAAGTCCGATTCTAGGGTTTAGGTAGGTGTTTTTCCAGCAACTTAGAGGGTTTCAATCACTTCATAAACATCAAATATTGGTTTGTTGATTCTAATTTAATTATGTCTTTCATTATTGTGGTTGTTTGCCCTTCATTGATCATGCTTTGCTAATTGACCTTGTGTCTACTTATGATTGTGTGAAACTTGTATATAATTAATTAGATCTTATTGATTCCTTGTTGATGTATGTGTCTATCGTCATCAATAAAGGTGTGACACTTCAATAGATCTAATTGGTTTAGCTTATAATTCTTGTTTCCTATTGTCTCTTGTTTGATTGGGTGATATCGATGTTAGGCTTAAGAAAACTGGCTAACTTCCTATACGGTAACTTGCTTGAACGTCTTAAGAAACATGAACCAATGCCTACTAGGTTTATTTGGTTGTATTTAATGCATGAGCGAATTCTAGTGATCCCATGTTAGGAGCTTCTTAGCCGGCTCGACATAGGAGTGAAGTAGGAGCTTATAGAGTTGGGGAAGTACGTACGCCACCCCACGAATGGTATTAAGGAATACAACCCATCAATTAAAACAAGGTGTGACAATTCAATAGGTAGAATTGGATAGCTAGCAAGGAGTAATACATCATAGGTAGATACGCTTCACTTCCCTTGTAGAACCCTATTTTACTTTCCTACACATTAGTTTAATTAGTAGCTTTTGGGTTAGTTGATTAGCAACTAATTCCGCCCCTTCTTCCAAAACCCGAGATTTTTACTTGCTTTCCATAAAATATAAAAATACAAAAAGAATCATCCCTCACCTTTAGACCTAGTTAGGTTAATTTCAATCCTAACGAACACTATTCTTTGAGTTGAACGATCAATCCCCGGTACTTGCCATTTCACTATACTACATCGGTCAGGTACACTGCCTGGTGAGGATTGCAAACTTCTCAAGATCCCTTGAGAGGTAAAACCTGTTGAAAGGTCGCAAAACCACGCATCATAGTGTCACGCCAACTGAACCTATTGTGTTCCTCATACTCATAACCAATATCACGTGGGGAGCTACCCCGATAGATCTAACAACATGTGGGCTCTCAACAGAGAGTTAACAGTTGCATCAACTGAACCTATAACTTGTGGGCTCTCAGTAGAGAGTTAACAGTGGCGCAGTCATGTACTCACAAAACAAACATGTCGCAGCATATAATCGCATCATCACACGTATATGTCCAAAATCATGTAAAACAGTAATTCACAGCATGAAAACATTTGTAAAGCATTGAGTACCATTTTCCCCCAAAGTAAAACACGTTAAAAGTGGGGCTACGAGAACTCACCTCAGTCCAGCAATGCAATATTACAACAATGACAGAGAGTATAACAGCACAACAGCTCAAAGGTAGCCTAACGCAACAGCACAAATCTACAGAAGCAAGGTACTCAGCAATTTCAAGTATCGGCACTCACGGACTCGGCACAACCTAATAATGTAAACTCGCCTTAACATAATCTCCAAATGTAAAAGTTTTTTAAAAAAAATAACTATCCCAAGTAGGTTCCCATTTAACTTCCAAAATCTCTTTCTTGTATTAGTTACTAGCGTTTGGTATCGACGGGTGTGTAGTGGTGACACGACATGACTCAAGTGTACTCATGCCACGTAAAGACTAAGACCGAAACGACTCACAAACAAAGACGTATGACTAAGTTTTGATTTGATAAGTTCTGTGAACGAATTGTCGGGTTCTTATCGAGTTCGTCAACTCGATAAGTCTCGCAATTCCTTCGTTTAATTTACCACTCCAAAACTCAATAATCATACTTAGTAAGTCATAAGGATGAATTGCCCATTAATAACTCTCGTCCGACATGCTTATTGGGTTCTTATTGGACTTGTCAGTCCAATAAGTCCGATGACTATGTGGGTCGGACTTATTAATGTCAATTAATCCGATACTCGACGCTAAGACCACAAAACATAAATGTTTTCTCATAAATAGCATTCTTAGATCCGCGTGCCCTCGAAACATTTAATAACTCATTTATTATAAAACTGTTGACATAAATAATGCCTAAAAACATTATTCATATCTCTATGTTTTAATGATCACAAAATATAAACTCATTAAACATAAACTTATCAAATAAACAAGTATTTAGTTGTAAATATTCACTTCTACAACTTAATCACTTAAGGTATGAATAAACAAGTGCTTAATGCATTATATGATCAAAGGAACATTTTCTTAATAACTAGATTTTTTATAAAACATCAAAAACATTTTATATATTTTTGAAAAACATTTTTGGCATTAAATAAAAATGTTTAATCTTTTATAAAAATATGAATTCAAATTTTTAACCAAAATCAGTTAAAATGTTCCAGAAAAACCTTCCCCACAAAAGGACAAAATTGGCCAACGGACAGAAGGGGCGGCCCCCTTAATTTTACTAGGCGGCCCCCTTAATTATTAAGGGGACCGCCCCCGCTCCAGTAGGCTTCCAGCTGTCCAATTTTTCTCCTATAAATACCAGTCTTCTCCTGGACTTTTACTCACCTTTTGCACACTAAAACTTTCTGTTTTAAATCACATTTCATATCTTCAAAATCCTTTGATCATATAATCTTAAGCTTTGGTTTCTAAGTGATCCAAGCTTCCTTCATTCAAGTGCAAAAGAAGAATACTCCTTCAACAACTAGAGAAGAAGTATTGCAACTTAGATACCTAAGTTGTTTGTGTCATCACATATATTTGTATATAAGTTGTGTATTGTTATTAGATAGTTGTGTGTATAATTATTTGGGATAGGTTAGTGTGTAAATAGAGAAGTTGTATTGTTAAGGTGTGTAAGTAGTGAAGGTGTGAAGAAGTAGTAGTGAACATAGGTTGTGGTTAGTCGTGAAGTGTCGTGAAGAAGTTGTGAAGAAGTCATGAAGAAGTTGTGAAGAAGTTGTGAAAAAGTTGTGAAGAAGTCGTAAAGAAGTCGTGAACTAGTCGTGAAGAAGAAGGTGTGATTAAGTCGTGTTTAAGGTTTGAGATTGGTTCTAGCTACGATTAGGACTCGACATCTAGCTTTGTGTCGTTAAGCCGGTGTAAGCTAAAGTTGTGTAAAGGTTTTCTCCGCCATAAGTGAGCTTGTTGACATAGTGAAGAAAACTCTCGAGTTAGGTGCTCGGGGAGTGGAGTAGGGCAAGGAAGGTGTCCTTGTAGCCGAACCACTATAAATCTCTTGTCTCTCGGTTAGATCTTTCCATCTCTAGCTTTCATTTCATTTGATTACCTTACTTGCATTACTTAGTTATATTTACTTATATACGTATTGTTCATATTGTTCAAGAGTTGAGATCACATAAATTCGAATCTAAGTTTTAAAAGTAAATAAAGTTTTCACAATAAATTTTAAAAGGACATAAAACTATTCAACCCCCCCTTCTAGTTTTCCACAATTGGTATCAAGAGCCACGTCAAACAAGATTTTTAAAATTAACTGTATTTTAAAACTTGAAACGATCTATGGAATCTTTAAAATATTTAGAAGGGCAATCTATGCAAAGACCACCACTATTTGAAAGTGATGGTTTTCTTTATTGGAAAAATAGATTCGAAACTTATGTGAAATCAAAGGATCTTGATCTTTGGCATGTTATTACCTATGGTGATTTTCCCCCTATTCAATATAATATCCTAACTTAATTAGATGAAATTGTACCTTTTGAAAAACAAAATGATGATTTAAAAAGGAAACTAGCGAAAAATAATGAAGCTAAAATGGTTATTTATAATGCGTTACCACGCAAAGAATATGAAAGAATTTTTATGTGTCAAACCGCAAAAGATATTTGGGATTCTTTACTAATCACTCACCAAGGTAATAGTCAAGTCAAAGATAATAAAATAGATCTTCTTGTACAACAATATGAACAATTTACAATTCCTGAAGAGGAATCTATTGATAATGCATTTGCTAAATTTAACACAATCATCACAAGTTTAAAAGCACTTGATGAGACTTTTTCTAGTAAAAATTGTGTAAGGAAATTTCTTAGGGCATTACATCCGAAATGGCGCGCAAAGGTCACGACGATTGAAGAGTCAAAGAACTTGATAACGTTATCACTTGACGAGCTTATTGGCAACTTGAAGGTTCATGAAGAAATTATAAAGAGGGACTCGGAAACGGTCAAGAGCAAGAAAGATCAAATCAAGTCTCTCGCGCTAAAAGCCAAAAAGGAAATTAGTGATGACGATGATTCAAGTGACGAGAGTGAAGACGAAGAATATGCAATGGCCGTTAGAGAATTCAAGAAATTCTTCAAGAGACGAGGAAGATTCACGAGACAACCGCGAGATGAAAGAAGATCGCTACAAAGAAATAGAAATGATAACTACGGGAAAAGAAAGTGCTTTAGATGTGGAAGTCAAAACCATCTCATTGGCGAATGTCCAAAGCCACCGGGTTACGATTACGAAAGCGCATTTGTTAGTGGAACATGGAGCGATAGCGACAAAGATGAAGCGGACAAAGCAAAAGACGAAAAGTGCCTTGTAGCTCAAGCCACCGATGAAATATGTCTAGGAATAAATTTGGAGACCCGACGAATGGATTAAGGATAGCGGTTGCTCGAAGCACATGACGGGAAACCGGAAGCTATTCTCCTCCTACAAGGCATACAACGGAGGTAACGTTATTTTCGGTAGTGATTTTCGTGGAAAAATCATTGGCAAAGGTACGATCTCTCAAGACTCCCTAACTATTGAAAATGTTGAGCATGTAGATAACTTAACATATAACTTGCTTAGTATAGGACAAATATGCGAAAATAAGTGTAGGGTTACTTTTACAAGTAAAGATAGCGAAATAGTTAAGGACGGAAAGGTCATAGGTAGAGGAGTTAGGAAAGGTGGCGTATATGTTATGAAGCTAGGAAATAAACCGGAAGATAAAATATGTCTAGCAACCTTAGATGAAAACTCTACATTGTGGCATAGAAGATTAGGTCACGCAAATATGCAACAAATACAATCCCTAGCCTCCAAAGAATTAGTTAGAAACTTGCCTAACCTAAGATATGACCAACACTTTTGCGATGCATGTAAAATAGGAAAGCAAGCACATGCTAGTCACAAAGCTAAGAATATAGTCTCCACCACTAGATGCCTAGAATTATTACACATGGACCTTTTTGGTCCAACCGCTGTGCGGAGTTACGGAGGTAATCGTTATACCTTAGTAATTGTAGATGACTATTCACGATACACGTGGACTAGTTTTTTAAGTGATAAAACCGAAGCCTTTAATAAATTTGAAATATTTAGTAAAATGATTCAAAATAAATTAGGATGTTCTATAGTAGCAATTAGGATGGACCATGGTCGGGAATTTGATAATGAAGTGCAATTCGGAAAATATTGTGATTTAAATGGGATATCTCACAATTTCTCCACTCCTCGCACTCCACAATCAAATGGGGTAGTAGAAAGAAAGAATCGAACCTTACAAGAAATGAGTAGAACAATGTTAAATGAACAATCTATCCCACAAAAATTTTGGTGCCATGCTGTAGATACATCAACATATATAATAAATAGAGTCTCAATTAGGAGAATATTAGAAAAACCCCATATGAGTTATTGAGAGGTAGAAAACCTAATCTAAATTACTTTAGGGTATTCGGGAGCAAATGTTTTGTTCTCAATACAAAAGATTACCTTGCTAAGTTTGATCCTAAGTCGTACGAAGGAATCTTTCTAGGGTATTCACAAAATAGTAAAGCATACATAATACTTAATAAACACACTATGAAAGTAGAAGAGTCCTTAAATGTAACATTTGATGAAACTCCACCACCACCTAAGACATTGCCTTTAGAAGATGATGATCTAGTTGAAGAAGAAGCTATTGAGGTTAGTAAAATTAAACCCTTAGGTGATGATAATGAAGATATAATATTAGGTGAAGACGAAATAGTAAATGTTAAGGAATCTAAATGACACCCGTTAGATAATATAATAGGAAACTTAAATCAAAGAACTCTTAGATCACAAGCTCAAGATAAAAATAACTTCTTTTGTTTCCTATCAACTATAGAACCTAAAAATATAAATGAGGCATTAAAAGATGAAAGTTGGGTTATGGCTATGCAAGAAGAACTAAATCAATTTAAGACTAATGACGTTTGGGAACTAGTCCCAAATCCCATGAACATGACCATCATAGGAACTAAGTGGGTTTATAGAAATAAGTTAGATGAAAATGGAATAGTTACTAGGAACAAGGCTAGGTTAGTTGCCCAAGGATATAATCAACAAGAAGGAATAGATTATGACGAAACTTATGCCCCCGTAGCTAGATTAGAATCTATAAGAATACTACTTGCCTATGCATGCGCCCTAGATTTTAAGTTATTTCAAATGGACGTGAAAAGTGCATTCCTTAACGGTTTTATCAATGAGGAGGTATACGTGGCACAACCTCCAGGATTCATTGACTTCGCAAAACCTGATTATGTTTATAAACTCAAGAAAGCCTTATATGGACTCAAACAAGCTCCCAAGGCTTGGTATGATCGATTAAAGGCATTTCTTATTAAACATGATTATTCCATGGGAATGGTAGATAACACTCTTTTCACGAAAAAGAAAAGCCCAAATCTCATCATTGTCCAAATATATGTCGACGACATTATATTCGGATCGACTTGTCAGGATATGTGTGATGAATTCGCCAAAATCATGCATGATGAGTTTGAGATGAGTATGATGGGTGAACTTAATATCTTCCTAGGATTACAAATAAAACAATTAGAAGATGGAATATTTTTTAATCAATCTTAGTACATTAAGGAAATGCTTAAAAAATTTGGATTAGAAGATGCTAAGCCCATGAAGACACCAATGTCTACGGAAGTAAAACTCACAAGAGATGAAGAGGGTGAGTCCGTAGAAAACACTAAATATAGAGGAATGATAGGTAGTTTACTATACTTAACGGCAAGTAGACCGGATATCATGTTTAGTGTCTGCCTTTGTGCTCGCTTTCAAGAGGATCCCAAAACCTCTCACCTAGAAGCGGTTAAGCGTATCTTCCGATACATTAAAGGCACTATACACTTAGGATTATGGTATCCTAAGGGATCGGGCATAGAAACCATCGTCTATGCGGATTCGGATCATGCGGGAGACTACGTAGATAGAAAAAGTACTAGCGGAATTTGCACGTTAATGGGATGTTGTCTAACATCTTGGTTCTCGAAGAAGCAAACCACTCTTGCTATTTCTACCACAGAAGCCGAATATGTAAGCGCTGGAAAGGCATGTCAACAAGCACTATGGATGAAACAAGCTCTCGTAGACTATGGCATTAGGTTAGATGACGTCCCAATTATGTGTGATAATAAAGGTGCTATAGATTTAAGTAAGAATCCCGTTCAACACTCTAGGACTAAACATATAGAAATACGCCACCACTTCCTCCGCGATAACATTCAAAAAGGAAACATATCTATAGAAAAGGTTGCATCGGAAGATAACTTAGCAGACATATTCACTAAGCCCCTTAAGCGTAAACTCTTTAACCACTTACGTTTAGGCCTAGGAATGATGGAACAAATTGATTGAATTTTCTGCATTTTTAGTAAAAATTTTTCTTCCAGATGGGCGGACCCCTTAATGTCATAAAGGCGGTCCCCTTAATTATTAAGGGGACCGGCTTGTCATTAAGGGGACCGGCCATCTGACTATTAAATTTTTTTTATTTTTTTTTTCTGTTTCCTCCCATCTGAGTCTAGGAATCTGTTTTGCACAAAATAAAAGATTGGGATATTTCTTTGCATAAACATATTTAAACAAAACCCAATCTATTTTCTACAAATCATTCTCACATCTAGGAAATCACATGAAAACTATTTTTCCTACATTGTTGAATAATGCTAAAAACATTTTCTTTTCATGCATAAAGATCTCACATGAATTGTCAAAGTATATAATCTAATATATACATCTTTGATATTCATATATTGAGCAAAATCAAATCAAGGAGACCTTGGATTGTTTCTTAGGAAATTTTTGCATTTAGGAGTCGAAACAATCACATCTCCACATTTGTTGCATATAGGCACACACTAGAACAAGCTTATTAATCACATCCCCACAATTGTTCCATCACATATTCCCCATTAGTTTCTAGTGTCTTTGTTTCATTATCCTTGCCTTCGATGATTAGGTTCCTTAATTGCTAGATATTAATTATTGCTTGCTTATTTATTTGTCTTATATGCCATGCATGCTTAATATGTTTTTTCTATTGCCTCAAAGAGTGGGACTTGCCTAAAACCAAAAGCTCAAAACATAGCCATCCTCACCTATCTCTGCAGAAAAACCCATTTCTGGAACCCAGAAAGGTACCAGATGGGCGGCCCCCTTAATTCATAAGGCGGCCCCCTTAATTATTAAGGGGACCGCCCATAATTAAGGGGACCGGCCATCTGCTGGACGGGTTCAGAGAATCTTTTTCTGCTTTTTAGCCCATTTGATCCTATACTTCCCCAAATTCACAAACACATTTTGTCCTAATCACCCAACAAGCTTTTTCATTCCTAAACAACACAAATCCTCCACTATAAATAACCCCATATCTCACCACATTCAATCATCCCATCATGTCTTCTTCAATCAACCCAAAACCAAAAACCTCTAAGCTAGCAAGGATGACCTTAAAACCCGGGTGGAAAAGAAAACCTAACCCTCACCACAAGCCCATCACAACTAGACAACCAACACCTCCATTCATCCCCAACTACTCTCCAAGATCACAACCTCACTCCATTGAACCATTTCACAAACCCTACCATTTTGGCCAAACATCCACATTCATTCCAAACTACTCCCCTAAACCTCAAACCAACTTCAATGGAATACTTGAAAACCCTCATCACCTTGGTCAAACATCAAACCTTTCACCCCAATACCATCCATTTCCACCAAATAACCAAATCCCCATTCATGAAAGACAAAAGCTTCATGAAGAAATTAACCAAATCCATGATCTTAATGATCTCCTTGCTATGCACCTCACACAACGCAACAAGGGACAACCTCCATCCTCACCTTACTCAAATTGCCTACCCCACTCTCTTAACTTGGATCAAGTTACAAATCACACCCACTATTGCCCTTGTTGCATCTTCCTTCAAAAACAAATCCTCCACCTAAGTGAAGATATTTCTTGGATCGAATATCTACTCACTCGTCCCTATCCCATTCCTCCTCTACAACGATATAACATCAATGGATCCGCTCCATTTCCCTCACCATCACATAACTAAAACCCATCCACATGCTTTCCGCCTCAAAATAAAATCCCTCACCCTTTTTGTTGCAAGCAAGTCCAATCGCTCTCTTTGGCAATATGAGAACCATTAGTATTTCTAGTTTTGTTGTAATCATTATGTTTCAAGTATTTTATGTAATGTAATGATGATTCATATTTTATATGATCATCTTGAATGTATTAGTTGGTTGTTCTAAATATTTTTGCTATGTATTTGTATCTTGTGTCTCCTAACTTGTTTTTGCAGCCAAGATTTCCATAGCTCGTCTCCTTGGTGCCCTCGAACGAGGGGGAGTAACCATCAAGGGGGAGTTCTCGTCCCGACAAATTTAGTTTCTAAAACTTGTTGGCATAACCTTTTTGATTCTACAAAAAGGGGGAGAAGTGAATGTAAACTCACTAAATATTTGTCCAAAAATAAATTTTTTGGATTTAATAAGTTTAAGTTTTGTAATCATCAAAAAGGGGGAGATTGTTGACATAAATAATGCCTAAAAACATTATTCATATCTCTATGTTTTAATGATCACAAAATATAAACTCATTAAACATAAACTTATCAAATAAACAAGTATTTAGTTGTAAATATTCACTTCTACAACTTAATCACTTAAGGTATGAATAAACAAGTGCTTAATGCATTATATGATCAAAGGAACATTTTCTTAATAACTAGATTTTTTATAAAACATCAAAAACATTTATATATATTTTGAAAAACATTTTTGGCATTAAATAAAAATGTTTAATCTTTTATAAAAATATGAATTCAAATTTTTAACCAAAATCAGTTAAAATGTTCCAGAAAAACCTTCCCCACAAAAGGACAAAATTGGCCAACGGACAGAAGGGCGGCCCCCTTAATTTTACTAGGCGGCCCCCTTAATTATTAAGGGGACCGCCCCCTATTTAAGGGGACCGCCCCCGCTCCAGTAGGCTTCCAGCTGTCCAATTTTTCTCCATAAATACCAGTCTTCTCCTGGACTTTTACTCACCTTTGGCACACTAAAACTTTCTGTTTTAAATCACATTTCATATCTTCAAAATCCTTTGATCATATAATCTTAAGCTTTGGTTTCTAAGTGATCCAAGCTTCCTTCATTCAAGTGCAAAAGAAGAATACTCCTTCAACAACTAGAGAAGAAGTATTGCAACTTAGATACCTAAGTTGTTTGTGTCATCACATATATTTGTATATAAGTTGTGTATTGTTATTAGATAGTTGTGTGTATAATTATTTGGGATAGGTTAGTGTGTAAGTAGAGAAGTTGTGTTGTTAAGGTGTGTAAGTTGTGAAGGTGTGAAGAAGTAGTAGTGAACATAGGTAGTTGTTAGTCGTGAAGTGTCGTGAAGAAGTTGTGAAGAAGTCGTGAAGAAGTTGTGAAGAAGTTGTGAAAAAGTTGTGAAGAAGTCGTAAAGAAGTCGTGAACTAGTCGTGAAGAAGAAGGTGTGATTAAGTCGTGTTTAAGGTGTGAGATTGGTTCTAGCTACGATTAGGACTCGACATCTAGCTTTGTGTCGTTAAGCCGGTGTAAGCTAAAGTTGTGTAAAGGTTTTCTCCGCCATAAGTGAGCTTGTTGACATAGTGAAGAAAACTCTCGAGTTAGGTGCTCGGGGAGTGGAGTAGGGCAAGGAAGGTGTCCTTGTAGCCGAACCATTATAAATCTCTTGTCTCTCGGTTAGATCTTTCCATCTCTAGCTTTCATTTCATTTTATTACCTTACTTGCATTACTAAGTTATATTTACTTATATACGTATTGTTCATATTGTTCAAGAGTTGAGATCACATAAATTCGAATCTAAGTTTCAAAAGTAAATAAAGTTTTCACAATAAATTTTAAAAGGACATAAAACTATTCAACCCCCCCTTCTAGTTTTCCAAAAAAACTTTAGTTTTGTTTTAATAAACCAACAAGTATAATACTTGTTATTATTTATTTCCTTATATGAAAACCCTCATGTTATTCTTGTTGTTTCATATGTATATATACATATGTTTCAAGCTTATTGAAATATTTATTTTGAGTTATTATTTGTTTCGAGTCACAAGTCCGAGTCATGACCTCTCGACTTATTATATCAATCCAAGTCCAACAATCCATATAAATGTCCATGTTATGGCATCGTCGGAGTCAACGAGGACTAAAAGTCAACGTGACACCGACGTGGCACAAAATTCACAAGTAACAATATATCATAAAATTTAGCCTCATTTTCGCAACCAACTTCAATACCTCGTGGTCGACTACGACTCACGTCTAACCTATTCCCCGTCATCTAGTAATCGTCACACAATCGATTCCCATTTTTCATAAATCAATACTATCAATATTTCCGCGGCTTTCCTTCCTTGTGGCCATAATACCAAACAACAAATTTAATATCAATAGCATTCCGCCGAGACAATATGTCTCGGATCTTTTTCCTTCCCTCGGCTAAAACTCAACAACAACAACAAACTTTGCCGAGACCATACGGGTCTCGGCTTAAATCCCTTGACACAAACAAACCGAATGGACCCTATGGGGTCTTTGGCCTCACAACGCACCAACAAAACAAACAACAACAACATTAATATTAATCAAGAATCGCAACAGTAATATCATCAAAATGGTTTTTAACCAAAAACCACAAGTATTGCCGAGACCATGAGGGTCTCGGCTCAAGCTGTCTCGACGCAACAAAACCAAACGAACCCAACGGGGTCTCGGTTTCACGATTATATCAACAAGGCCAGAAATGTCGCAACCATACTAATCGGATTCGAGTAAATCCATCCGAACCAAAATAAGAAAATATATAAACAATCAACAAGAACATCAAAGCTAATCAATAAGCCCGAACCGTGAGCTTATACTCACGGTTTTCACGTCGACACACAAAACACGACACACCACGGATACCAACACGTTTTCCATTATTTTTATTAACCAAAACCTTAAACCCGTTTGTTTTTAACCCGAAAGAAAATCAAGAAACCACGAGTTGACTGTGGTGAGTCAACCCACGCGTAAAACGCGTTTCCTTACCGTATCTTCAATAGATCTATGGAGTTTAGAGCATAAAAAATGATGGTGGGTGGGTTTTGGCGGCGGCGGAGCAAAATAACGAGGTGGTGATGATGTTTGGGTGGCGCGTGGATGGTGTTACGAGATAGAGAAGGTGATGAGGAGTGTTGTGGTGGTGGCGGTGTAGTTGTAGGGGTGGCGGTGGTGGTGCTGTGTGGGTGGCCGGCGGCGTAGACAAGAGAGGAGAGGGAGAGTGGGTTTGAAGATGAAAGAATGAAAATGATGAAGTAGGTTTAGGGTTTTGGGTTTTATTAGTGTTTATCTTGTGTAAATTGCAAATAAGTCCTTGTGTAATATTTATTTCCACTTGAGGAGTCGGTGCAAGGACTAGCGGGATAATTTTTACTATATTTTCCCGAGTTACTTGTTTTTATTCACGAAAAATATTAAACGTCACCGAATAAATTTTTAACCGTCACCATCCATCTTAAAAATGTTTTTCCCTAAAGTTTGATAATAAATACGTTTTTTTTAAATAAAACGTAATTGTTTCTCGTTTAATCTCGATTTATTAGGTTTCCTAGTGCCAGAGTCGAAGTAGTGCCTAAATTAACGCCACACAAATAATTCAACGACATAATATTCCATATAAATAATTCTCAAAATGAATCAAAGTCAACATAGTTCCAAAAGGTAATTTCTGAAAGTTTAACACTTGTTTTATTTAACGTAATGCGGTACTTAAAATGTTCCTAAAATTTACCAGTTGTCACAAATAAGTTTGGAAAAAATCATCGTTTGCCGAAAATGGTTTCGAGTTTTATAAATAAGTATTGCCCTAAAAATGCCGGTTGCTACAGTACATCCCCGTTACAGGAATTTTGTCCCCAAAATTCAGCTAGTACCACTGCCTAAAAGTGTGGGTACTCAATTCTCACCTTGCCTTTACGTCCCCAAGTAACTCGTGTCCACAGTTTAAGTTCTAATGACTTATAATTAGAATCTTGTCTCATCTAAATTGCTCCCTTCTCTATCGAGGGTTCTGGTTGGCTCTTTCACAACACGAAATAGATTACCAAGCTGACATCTTATGGAATGATAATTGGTTGGTCACCAGTTAGACCTTACTTATGGTTCCTCACACGTTAATCACTAAAATCCATGGGTTGCTCGTAAATCCATATGACCGATTTTTGTTAACGAACTGCTAGTCTGCTATAAACGATCTAGCCACCTATATTAGAGTCAACGATTCTGCCTACTCTCACTGAAATAGGCTAGCGCGTGTACGTAGAACCTAACGAAGGTCAAAGTTATGACAAGATCACTAAAATTCGAATCAGGGATCCAATGTCGCGGTCGTAACTTATGTGACAAAGGTAAATACTACTAAAAGTTGTAATCTATGTCGTCTTAGTCCAAATTCGTACTTCTGAATCCAATGTGATGGGCAGTCGAAGGTAATTATCGGTGACTAAATTCGATGGAATAAGCCTTTCTGTCTTCGAACCAAATCATCAAAACCTTAAACTAAGTATCAACTTGATTTTTGCTTAATCTCGCAACTCATCAAACAAGAACTGTCACGAGGTTAGGCTACTAATCAAGTCATTAAGAAGGGATTTAACGTCTTCGATGACTTGGCTCAGTTAAGGACTTGCTCAAAACAACGAATAGGTGCTTACGGCTAAAATTAGTGGGATTAGCGAAGAAATCAAGGGTACCGTTGAGGAAATTTTTGTCACTCAGAAAATATTGGTATAGACGACAGGGAGAGAAACTTTGTTTATGAGACTACGTAGGTAGGCTTGAAGGAGGTTTCTCCAATCTTGAAGAGACAGGCTGAAGTAGCCATGGCGTATGTAAAGAATTATCGTCAAGTTACTACACTTTGCAGAACGTTGAGTATCCATGAGGAAAGGGAAATCAGTCGTTATTTAACCAGTCTTCATCCAGATTCAAATGGTTTGTATGAATTGCCATTCCAAAGGTTCGTAGTCACAGTAGAGAGAGCTAATGTCACAAAATGAAAGCAAGTCACTTACAGTTAGACTTCCTTGTACGTAGTGAAGTATGAATAGGATCAGATGGTGTAGACTTGGCACGATCACTCGATACTAATGTAGTCGATCAGGTCGCTATCGGAATGATCAATGTGACAAGAAAAATGAAAAATCTAAAGAAAAGGATGAGTTTTTAAAACGATTGATAAAGGAGTAAGGGTAGCACCGGTGTTGTGTTTGGTATCTTCTTCGTCTATAACATACTTGCTTCCGTCCGACGTCTGGTGCCAAAAGATGTTTTGCGATTTCTTCTTAATGTCGTCATGAGTCGTAGATCGAAGGAATTAAATGGAATGCTAGCTGAAAATCTTGTGAATGGAGAGGAAATTTTATTGCTGAAGAAAATCACTGATGGTATTCTCAGGGGCATTGATGGGGAAAAATCTGGTGAAATAAATTTACAGTGTAGTTAAATGAACTTGTTGTGGCTATTGGGAGGGAGTTGTTGACCAACAGTCGAGGGGGGGAATCATATGTGCTAGAAAAAACCGCCAAGTCTGTGTCTTCGAATGAAGGAACGTCTGACCTCTACGAAGGTTGACGAAGTAAAAATGACGGCTTTCTAATGTGGGGAGGAATATCCTAACTCGTGACAGGGAGTTAACAGTCGTGGTTCCGAAGTAATATAAAAGGCGGTGTTTGTATGGTACGTAGTGTCTTATTAGCACAGATCACAAGAGTCTTATGTACATGTTCCGTGAGGAGGTTATCATACACAAGCAAAAGTGGGAACGGGGTTAGTGAAGAGTTTCGATGTTGGTGTCCTTATCATGTAGGAAAAATTTGTTGACGTACTCGTCCGAAAGGAAAGAGTTGAATCCAATAGAGTTCAATCAATGAGGACGGAGATCATTTATAGCCTCACAGCTGATAAAGGCTTCTAGGGGAAAAATCCTTGGTGTGAAAACATTAGGGTAGAACATGTCGTCAAAATAGTTGAAAACGATGATCTATGAATCAAAAGGTCTATAGGAAGAACCTGGGGTCAATGATCTGGAACGCTCGAATGTCATTATTAGGCAAAACTCTTACGTCTAAGTGCTCAACTCCTCTAGGCATGACTAAAATATATAACGACTAAAAATTGTTGCCAAGTAAATACTACGTCGAGAGATCTTGTTATAAGTGAAAGGCAAAGGTCTTATTGTCAGGTGCAACTTCTTGATATCCGAAGGTAAGAGCGATGTCATGTCCCATTGTGACTAGGACTCAGAAAGGCCACGTTGTCTCTTAAGTAATTGCACACTGATTGTTTAGTCTAACTCGATTCGATCATCACGAGAGTCTTATCTTCGGGGATGAGTAGTAAAGTTGCGCTTCGAAAGAATAGCGTCAAGGCATGGCACACTGCTACTGACAGTCTCGTCAGAGGTGTTCGATTCACTTCTAAGGTCGCATACTATGTAGGCACTATGATTGTTCCCGGGGTTTGTCCATGAATTGTACATGTTCCCTCTTGGAGGCATGGTCTTTGAAGTTGTTAACAGCATTTATTCGAGTAAGACATTATGAAATTTTGACCATGAATGTAATTTAGAGCAACTTTGTTCAAATTTTTTTTTTTCCGATGGTTATAGTCATGTGAAAAGATATGTCTGCAAAAATTTGAAATTTGTAATAGCGATTCTTCATATATGGTTTGGATTTTTGATTTTCAAGAAAATTGATGTTTGGACAAACACTTGAAACGATTTTTAAACTAAAACAATCCAATCGTTTGGAATCGCAAATTTATTTTAAAACGATTTTGACTATCAACCAACTTTAGTTTTGAAGAAACATCATGACACGGTCCAATCTATGAAAATCACCAGTTCATCATACTTTATAAAGTTCACAAGAAAATCTTTCATTTGCACAAAATTTTGACCATCAGAGTACCACCTCCGGAACACGATCACTAAGGCGAACATCGCTATCATGGTCAACACAACCAACTCAATTAATAAAGTTACTGCTTCTCATGAGTCCTACTATCTCACTTGTAGTCTACAAGGTTCTAATCATACGACTAAACCATTAATGTGTCCATTTTGATTGGTGGGTTGCTTCCTAAGGCAACTAATGGTGTTAACCGACTCATCGGCTTATAATGTGGTGTGTTCAGGCTTGCTAATAAGAGGAGTAGTGTGGGAGGACAGGGCATGTGACATAATGGCATAGGGCAATACCAGAAAATCTTGTATCCAAAATCGTTTTCAAACGGTACCAAATTATCAACCATCTATAACATTAAATCGAGTAACGATTTAAACTTAACTTAATTTCACAACTCATCAAACAAGAACTGTCATGAAATTAAGTTAAGTGTCGTTAAAAGGCTTAACGTCTTTGATGATAAACAAATTCTCAAAATATTGTTTCCAAACTAATATGTCCCAAAAATAGTTCTCAGAATAGCATATCAATACAATGCGTTTTTAATATAGTGAAACCAATGTTGACCTTTCAAAATAGTATTCAAAATTGTATAGCGTATCCAAAATAACGTATCCAAAATAGTCTACCCAAGGTAACGTTTTCAAAATAATATATCGCTATATATTTAACAAAATATATAGTATGAGTTTTGTTTGCGTATAAGGACAAATAATATCAAACGCACGAGTATGGGGAATGGTACGAGAAATACTCTAGCTCAACCATATTAAACCATGTCATATCAACTCAGTTCAAAACACATCATAACATATCGGATCATGTCACACGATTATCAAATCAAATCAAAGCACTTAGGTAAACAATTGCAAGCTCATATATCGTCCTAGAAGCTACAAGTTTCAGTACATAGAAGTCAAGCAGCATTACCACAGATACACATAACACGCAAGGTAAATGCACACACATAGGCCAACGCATTTTCAGGTGATCTAGACTCTGACTCCAACCAAACATGATCCAAGGTAACTACCCCCATCATCCCATGATCGCTCCTGAATTAAGCATAGTTGATCAGGCTATGCGTAATTTAGGAAAAATGATGGAATGCTCGGGCTAATCAACTCGTACCATGTTTTGGGGTTTTAATAAAACTTTAATCTGGTTATAGTTGAGGTTTTTATTTTTGAAAAATCGGCATTCTCTATAACCTTAGGCTCTGATATCATTCTGTCACACCCCGTCAAAGGCGGAAACACGGGATGTAACTGAGAAAGGCACATTGCATAACATCATAGATTCATACCTTACAATTATTTTAGTAATAGTTTACAAAACTTTCTTCGACCAAATTTAAAAGAAAAGCATGTCTCATTTGAAATCTTGACATCTTGACAAACATGGTAGCAGGTATCAAATAGTCTGACTCCGATAAATGTGCCTTCAAATACTTTAGTAATGATCCACCTGAAAATGGTACTAGAAAACGTCAACATAATGTTGGTGAGCTCGTAGGTTTGAAAGTTAAACCACGAAGCTGTGAATAATAGCGTAGGACAATAGTGCACATGAATACAAATTACAAGCACGTTAACCAAATAGTAATAGTGTCACGCCAACTGAACCTATTGTGTTCCTCATACTCATAACCAATATCACGTGGGGAGCTACCCCGATAGATCTATCAACATGTGGGCTCTCAACAGAGAGTTAACAGTTGCATCAACTGAACCTATAACTTGTGGGCTCTCAGTAGAGAGTTAACAGTGGCGCAGTCATGTACTCACAAAACAAACATGTCGCAGCATATAATCGCATCATCACACGTATATGTCCAAAATCATGTAAAACAGTAATTCACAGCATGAAAACATTTGTAAAGCATTGAGTACCATTTTCCCCCAAAGTAAAACACGTTAAAAGTGGGGCTACGAGAACTCACCTCAGTCCAGCAATGCAATATTACAACAATGACAGAGAGTATAACAGCACAACAGCTCAAAGGTAGCCTAACGCAACAACACAAATCTACAGAAGCAATGTACTTGATGAAGCGAAAAGTGTACCGCTTTTAAGGGGTCATTTAAGCCCTAAATCGTATTTATTTGATCAAATATTGCCCTAAATCGTTCCTTTTGTCATTTTAGGTACTTTTGAGGAGAAATCTGGAAAAGGAAGCATTTTGGACGTTTTTGGAGCATAAAAGTGAAGAAAACGACAAAGTCTCAAAATCTTGCTGAAAGTTACCTTTGACGGCGTCAGGATTATCTCCAGACGGCGTCATGGCTTGGCAAAAGTGGTGGATGTGAAATTTACTCATGATAAGCCAGTGAAAATTGCATGGGAATTCTGACGGCGTCACCCTTTAATTTGATCAAGGTCGTCACGTTATAATTCAAAGAGGGACGGCGTCACGTTCATAGTCTGAGGGCGTCAAGCCTTGATAGGCCAGAACGGATTTTGGAGAGCTAAAGAGGGACGGCGTCAAGAAGGTCATCCGGAAACCCTAAAAGCGGCGAGGTGACGGCGTCACACTCCATAACGTGACGCCGTCAGATCTGAAAGTCTATATATAGTTTTCTAATTCTTTGTCATTAGTGTGGAACTTATTGGGGAACTTTGTGTGTGAAAACCCTAGGACGAATTTGGCAGCTCTTTCAAGGCTTTTTGCCTTGAGATCTTCCATGTTACATTGAAGATAAGTTATCAATTAATAATTCAATATGTCTATGTGTTGTTTGATTCTATCTTGTTCTTGTCTTTTGTTTAACATGCTAGGCTAGATTTATCTTGTGTTTGCTTAGATCTAATGAAACCTAGCTATTGATTATTGGTTATTAGTGTGTTATTAGTTGTATTGGATGATTGTTCATCTATGTTAGGCTTAAGAAAACTGGCTAACTTCCTATTCGGTAACTTGCTTGAACGTCTTAAGAAACATGAACCAATGCGTACTAAACGTTTTTATGGTTGTATTTAATGCACAAGCGAATTCTAGTGATCCCATGTTAGGAGCTTCCTAGCCGGCTCGACATAGGAGTGAAGTAGGAGCTTGTAGAGTTGGGGAAGTACGTACGCCACCCCACGAATGGTATTAAGGAATACACCCGTCATCCACGCGACTAATACACACTAATCAACCGGTAAAAGATAGTTAGGGAGTAAGGAAATCTAAGTAAACACATTTCCCTCCACATAAGTTTTCACCAACATTTTCATTTTCTGTTATTTTATTTTATTTGCATTTGTAGTTACTTGGGTTAGTTGACTAGCAACTAATTCCGCCCACTCTTTCAAACCCGAGATTTTACTTGCTTTCATAAAAAAATATAAAAACATAAAAAAGAATCTTCTCTCACCCTTAGACCTATTAGAGTAGTTTTTCATACCTAACGAACACTATTCCCTGTGGAGAACGATCAATCCCCCGTACTTACCACTACACTATACTACATCGGTCAGGTACACTGCCTGGTGGGGTTGTAAGCCTCTTGAGATCCCTCGAGAGGTAAAACCTGTTGTAAGGTTGCAAAACCACGCATCAGTACTCAGCAATTTCAAGTATCGGCACTCACGGACTCGGCAAAACCTAATAATGTAAACTCGCCTTAACATAATCTCCAAATGTAAAAGTTTTTTAAAAAAAATAACTATCCCAAGTAGGTTCCCATTTAACTTCCAAAATCTCTTTCTTGTATTAGTTACTAGTGTTTGGTATCGACGGGTGTGTAGTGGTGACACGACATGACTCAAGTGTACTCATGCCACGTAAAGACTAAGACCGAAACGACTCACAAACAAAGACGTATGACTAAGTTTTGATTTGATAAGTTCTGTGAACGAATTGTCGGGTTCTTATCGAGTTCGTCAACTCGATAAGTCTCGCAATTCCTTCGTTTAATTTACCACTCCAAAACTCAATAATCATACTTAGTAAGTCATAAGGATGAATTGCCCATTAATAACTCTCGTCCGACATGCTTATTGGGTTCTTATTGGACTTGTCAGTCCAATAAGTCCGATGACTATGTGGGTCGGACTTATTAATGTCAATTAATCCGATACTCGACGCTAAGACCACAAAACATAAATGTTTTCTCATAAATAGCATTCTTAGATCCGCTTGCCCTCGAAACATTTAATAACTTATTTATTATAAAACTTTAGTTTTGTTTTAATAAACCAACAAGTATAATACTTGTTATTATTTATTTCCTTATATGAAAACCCTCATGTTATTCTTGTTGTTTCATATGTATATATACATATGTTTCAAGCTTATTGAAATATTTATTTTGAGTTATTATTTGTTTCGAGTCACAAGTCCGAGTCATGACCTCTCGACTTATTATATCAATCCAAGTCCAACAATCCATATAAATGTCCATGTTATGGCATCGTCGGAGTCAACGAGGACTAAAAGTCAACGTGACACCGACGTGGCACAAAATTCACAAGTAACAATATATCATAAAATTTAGCCTCATTTTCGCAACCAACTTCAATACCTCGTGGTCGACTACGACTCACGTCTAACCTATTCCCCGTCATCTAGTAATCGTCACACAATCGATTCCCATTTTTCATAAATCAATACTTTCAATATTTCCGCGGCTTTCCTTCCTTGTGGCCATAATACCAAACAACAAATTTAATATCAATAGCATTCCGCCGAGACAATATGTCTCGGCTCTTTTTCCTTCCCTCGGCTAAAACTCAACAACAACAACAAACTTTGCCGAGACCATACGGGTCTCGGCTTAAATCCCTTGACACAAACAAACCGAATGGACCCTATGGGGTCTTTGGCCTCACAACGCACCAACAAAACAAACAACAACAACATTAATATTAATCAAGAATCGCAACAGTAATATCATCAAAATGGTTTTTAACCAAAAACCACAAGTATTGCCGAGACCATGAGGGTCTCGGCTCAAGCTGTCTCGACGCAACAAAACCAAACGAACCCAACGGGGTCTCGGTTTCACGATTATATCAACAAGGCCAGAAATGTCGCAACCATACTAATCGGATTCGAGTAAATCCATCCGAACCAAAATAAGAAAATATATAAACAATCAACAAGAACATCAAAGCTAATCAATAAGCCCGAACCGTGAGCTTATACTCACGGTTTTCACGTCGACACACAAAACACGACACACCACGGATACCAACACGTTTTCCATTATTTTTATTAACCAAAACCTTAAACCCGTTTGTTTTTAACCCGAAAGAAAATCAAGAAACCACGAGTTGACTGTGGTGAGTCAACCCACGCGTAAAACGCGTTTCCTTACCGTATCTTCAATAGATCTATGGAGTTTAGAGCATAAAAAATGATGGTGGGTGGGTTTTGGCGGCGGCGGAGCAAAATAACGAGGTGGTGATGATGTTTGGGTGGCGCGTGGATGGTGTTACGAGATAGAGAAGGTGATGAGGAGTGTTGTGGTGTTGGCGATGTAGTTGTAGGGGTGGCGGTGGTGGTGCTGTATGGGTGGCCGGCGGCGTAGACAAGAGAGGAGAGGGAGAGTGGGTTTGAAGATGAAAGAATGAAAATGATGAAGTAGGTTTAGGGTTTTGGGTTTTATTAGTGTTTATCTTGTGTAAATTGCAAATAATTCCTTGTGTAATATTAATTTCCACTTGAGGAGTCGGTGCAAGGACTAGCGGGATAATTTTTACTATATTTTCCCGAGTTACTTGCTTTTATTCACGAAAAATATTAAACGTCACCGAATTAATTTTTAACCGTCACCATCCATCTTAAAAATGTTTTTCCCTAAAGTTTGATAATAAATACGTTTTTTTTTAAATAAAACGTAATTGTTTCTCGTTTAATCTCGATTTATTAGGTTTCCTAGTGCCAGAGTCTAAGTAGTGCCTAAATTAACGCCACACAAATAATTCAACGACATGATATTCCATGTAAATAATTCTCAAAATGAATCAAAGTCAACATAGTTCCAAAAGGTAATTTCTGAAAGTTTAACACTTGTTTTATTTAATGTAATGCAGTACTTAAAATGTTCCTGAAATTTACCAGTTGTCACAAATAAGTTTGGAAAAATCATCGTTTGCCGAAAATGGTTTCGAGTTTTATAATTAAGTATTGCCCTAAAGATGCCGGTTGCTACAGTTCAGCTCCTGGGGTGGCCTTTTTACACCATGGGTTCACTCCGCATATTATTCACAGAGATATCAAAGCTAGTAACATTTTACTAAATGAAGATTTTGAGCCAAAAGTTGCTGATTTTGGGCTAGCAAGGTTAATAAGTGCATTCGAGACTCACGTGAGTACTGATCTAGCCGAAACATTTGGTTATATTCCACCCGAGTATGGAAAGCTGGCGGTCAACAACAAAGGGTGATGTTTATAGCTTTGGAGTGATACTTCTTGAATTGGTGACGAGGAAAGAGCCAACTGGATTAAAGTTCAAAGACGTTGAAGGTGGGAATTTGGTAGGGTGGGTTTGCTATGAGATCAAGAAAGGCCAAGCCGATCCAATTATCGTTGATGCTTCTTTAAATAAGGAGATGCTTCAGATGGTCCAGATTGCTGCTATTTGTGTATCTGATAATCCAGCTAATTGGTCTTCTATGCTTAATGTGCTTAAATTTCTAAAAGGAATCAAACATAAGTTGTGAAAATAGTAAGTTGTGGGTAGAATAATACACTCTTGTAGTTGTAAGCTGTATGATTTTATTCAATGAAGTAAAGAGTTTCGCTATATTCATTTTTGTGTTTCGTTTTATATCAGTTACTTTCTTGCAAAATACACCATGTTTGGTTACAAGCGTGTTACTGCAAATCTTGTTAGCGTGTAACGTGTACGAGTACGAGTATATTCAAGAAGTGAAATTATTGTCACAACGACTACAGTTCGATTGATGAATAATATCATGATTATTGATAATGGTAAAAAACCTGGTTTGGAAGTTTAAGTTGTGAGTGTTTTTCTGAGCTAGCTTGTACAGATCTAAAACGTTTTTAAACCAGTTTTCCGTCGAAACACGGTTGCTAATGATGCTGATAAACCAGAGAAATTCAATGGGCATAATTTTAAGAGGTGGCAACAGAAGATTTTCTTCTATCTCACTACTTTGAACCTTGCGCGGTTCTTAAAAGAGAATCCACCTCACGTGGAACCTCATGCAGAAGGTCAATCCTCCAATCAACAGGCTGTTCAAGCCTTGGAAGCATGGAAACATTAAGACTTTTTGTGTCACATCTATGTTCTGAATGGTTTGGTGGACTCTTTGTACAACGTGTACTGCAAGACCAAGACTGCCAAAGAGTTATGGGAGTCATTGGAACGCAAGTACAAAACTGAGGATGTTGGTACAAAGAAGTTCGTGGTAGCTCGTTTTTTGGATTACAAGATGGATGATTCAAAGAACATGATGAGTCATGTTCAAGATCTGCAGGTTTTGCTACACGACATTCATACTGAGGGAATAACTTTGAGTGAAACTTTTCAAGTTTCTGCTATCATTGAAAAGTTGCCTCCAAGCTGTGTAGAATTTAAGAACTACCTGAAGCATAAGCGGAAGGAGATGAGTGTTGAAGACTTGGTTGTTCGTCTTCGTATTGAAGAGGACAACAAGCTGGCTCAGAAAAACACTTATACGCCTGATTCTGCCAAGGCAACTATGGTTGAGCATGCTTCGTCATCTTCAAAGTCCAATGTCAAAGGTAAAGGAAAAGGAAAAGGAAAGAATGACAAGAAGTTCAAAGGGAAGTCTGAGCACCTTGCTCCTAAAGCTGCAATTGTGAAGCAGAAGTTCCAAGAGGTGTGTTTCAACTGTGACCAGCCGGGTCATCGTGCTGCTAACTGTAAGATGCCGAAGCGGGTGACTCCACGCCAGGCTAATATGGTGAATGATAATATGGACATGATTGCTATGGTGTCTGACGTCATTGCCATGATCTCTGAAGTTAACCTGGTAGGTTCCAACAACAGGGAATGGTGGGTTGATACTGGGGCTACCCATCATGTGTGTGCTGATAAGAGTATGTTTCACTCTTTCAGAGCGGTTAACAATGGAAAGAAGTTGTACATGGGCAACTCTGCAACTGCTGATATTAAGGGTGAAGGAGATGTAATCTTGAAGATGACATCCGAGAAAGAGCTCAAGTTGACTAATGTCTTGTATGTTCCAGAGATTCGCAAGAATCTTGTGTCTGGTTGGCTGTTGAACAAGTTTGGTTTTCGTCTTGTTTTTTAGTCTGATAAGTTTGTTCTGTTTAAGAATCAAATGTATGTTGGTAGGGGATATGCCCTGAATGGTATGTTTAAGCTCAATGTAATGGTTGTTAAGAATGATATCAATAAAATGAATTCTTCTACTTACTTGATTGAGTCTTCTAACGTGTGGCATGGCCGTCTTGGACATGTAAATTTTAATTCGATGCGTCGTTTGATTAAATTTAATTGCATACCTAATTTCCATATTGACAAAAAATATAAATGTGAAACTTGTGTTGAAGCCAAACTTACAAGATCAACTTTCAAATCGGTTGAACGAAAAACCGAACCGCTTGATATTATACACACTAACATATGTGATTTGAAATCACTACCCACAAAAGAGGGCAATAAGTACTTTATCACGTTTATTGATGATTGTACAAAGTATTGCTACGTTTACTTGTTAAAAAGTAAAGATGAAGCTATAGACAAGTTTGTTCTATATAAAAACGAAGTTGAGAATCAACTTAATAAGAAAATCAAGGTTGTACGAAGTGATCGAGGAGGTGAATACGTGTCTCCATTTGCTGATTTATGTGCTAAACATGGAATTAGACACGAATTCACTGCTCCTTATTCACCTCAGCAAAACGGTATTGCCGAAAGGAAGAACCGTACCTTGAAGGAAATGGTTAATGCCATGTTGATAAGTTCTGGTTTAAGCCAGGACATGTGGGGGGAAGCCATTCTAACGGCTACTTATCTTTTAAATAAGATACCTCGTAAGGAAAAAGAAGAGACCCCTTATGAACTATGGATGGGAAGAAAACCATCATATCAGTACTTACGAGTGTGGGGGTGTCTAGCAAAGGTAGCTATACCAACACCCAAGGCCCAAAAGATTGGACCTAAATACGTGGATTGTATATTCATTGGATATGCTAGGAATAGCAGTGCTTATCGTTTCATTGTACATGATTCGAAGAATCCGGATATACAAAAGGGTACACTAATGAAATCAAGGAATGCTTCCTTCTTTGAAAATATATTTCCTTGTTTAACGAAGGAAACTGGAAGTTCATCTAGAATAGATGACGAGTTTTCCAAGATAAGAGACAAAGAGATGATAATGATCTCCACGATGAGAGACAAGATCAAATCGAGGAAGAAGAGGTTGAACCTAGAAGAAGCAAAAGGGCAAGAACCGAGAAATCGTTTGGACCCGATTTTGTTTCTTTTATGGTAGAAAATGAACCTACTTCTTATCGAGAAGCGGTAACTTCCTCGGAAGGGCCTCAATGGAAAGAAGCCATTAAAAGTGAAATAGATTCTATTTCACAAAATCATACTTGGGAGCTCGTGGATTTACCTCCTGGTTGTAAACCACTAGCCTATAAATGGATTTTCAAGAAGAAGATGAAAGCCGATGGCACCATTGACAAGTACAAAGCAAGATTGGTAATCAAAGGATTTAGACAACGAGAAGGTCTAGATTATTTTGATACATATTCCCCTGTTACGCGAATAACCTCGATCAGGATGATACTTGCTATTGCCGCTTTAAGAAATTTGAAAGTTTACCAAATGAATGTGAAAACGGCTTTTCTAAACGGGGATTTAGAAAAAGAAATCTACATGAACCAACATGAGGGTTTCATAGCTCCTGGAAAAGATAAAAAAGTTTGTAGGCTAGTTAAGTCATTATATGGCTTAAAGTAAGCTCCCAAACAATGGCATCAAAAATTTGACCATGCCATGTGTTACACCCCGTGCCCGTGTTGGGTTTAAAAGATACTGCTGCTACTTTGAAGATTCTGCTGCTATGTGTTTTATTCTGCTGCTCATGATTCTAATGGAAATATACTAAGTATGATTCTGCTACTACGCATAATCATCCTGTTGCTAGTATATTGATTCTGCTGCTGATGATATCTGAAGAATGATGAAATAAGCTAAGTGTCAAACTACTGCTAGCCTAAGATGATTCTGCTGCTAGAGTTTGATTCTGCTGCTTATTAGATATGTATAGTTTGTTTATGGTAAAGATACGAATAGATATTATTCTTGTATAGAAAGTTTTTGTAACCGACTAGGACTCCTTAAGTGTATAAAAGGAGGATCTAGGGTTAGGGTTAGAAGTCGATTGTTTAGCATACGTATTGTCTTGTATTCACTTCAAGGTTCATTGTAACCCTGTTACTTTTGAGTAACCGTATATTAATATATTGAGGTGAAGGTTGAGAGAATTGCTGTGTGTTATTGTTAATTCTTCTTAAGATTAATTACTAGTTTCCGCATAGTAATTAATAGATCATTCATAAGCAGTTTCTATACCTATTGCTTTAGGTTTATATCTAAAGTAATTAATAAGATCGTTAAGCTCGTCTGGGATCAACAAGTGGTATCAGAGCTTGTGATCTAGAAACTGATACCGAGAAGAATTTTGAAAAGCTCAGATATGTTCATCATCAAAAGCAATGGAGTCTGAATCTCATCATATGGTTACTGCATCCAAGGTTCCAATGCTCAAGGTTGGAGAATATGAACTCTGGAAGATGAGGATAGAACAGTACATGAAGATGTGTGATTACACAATGTGGGAAATCATACAAACTGGAGATACTCTGCCTAAGACTGGTGCTGATGGGCAAGTCTTGCCCATCAAAACCAATGAAGAAAAGGCTAAAAGGAAACTGGAGATTAGAACTCACACTATTCTCTTAATGGGGATACCTAATGAGTACCAATTGACCTTCAAAAACACCAAGTCTGCCAAGGAGTTGTTGGCAGCAATTGAACTCAGGTTTGGTGGGAATGCAGCCACCAAAAAGTCAAGGAAGAATTTGCTAAAGCACGAATTTGAAACTTTCACTGCATCAAGCAATGAAAGTATTGATGGTACTTATGACAGACTGCAAAAGTTAGTGAGTCAGTTGGCGCTTCTAAATGTCAATATTGCAAAAGAAGATATTAATCTAAAGTTTCTAAGGAGTCTTTCACCAGAATGGAATACTCACACAGTTGTCTGGAGGAACAAGGCTGATTTTGAAGCCATGAATTTGGATGATTTGTATAACAACTTGAAGGTCTATGAAACTGAGGTAAATGGTTCAACCAGTTCTTCAAGTTCAAACAACCTTGCTTTTATGTCTTCTAACAATAAGACTTCTGGGAATATTCAAGAAACTCATTCTGATGTTGGTCATACTGGTTCTGCTGCTAGTTCTACAAATAGTGACACCATTAGTGATGCTGCTATTTGTGCCTATTTAGCTGAACTCACTACAAGTACTCCAGTAATAAGTCAGGATCTAGATCAAGTTGATCCTGATGATTTAGAAGAGATGGATTTGCATTGGCAATTTGCAATGTTGACTATGAGGGCAAGAAGATTCTTGAAGAGAACTGGAAGAGTGCTCAAGTTTAGAAGGCAGAACAATGTGGGGTTTGACAAATCAAAGTTTGAATGTTATAACTGCCACAGAAAAGGGCACTTTGCAAGGGAGTGCAGAGCACCAAAGCAGATCAAGGAAAATCCAAGGCAGATTCCCATTGAAGATGCTAAACCTACTACTGCTATGGTCTCATGTGATAGCCTGGGAGATTTTGACTGGAGTGACCAAGCTGAGGATGGTCCCAACTATGCACTGGTAGCTGATGAAGAACCCAAAGAACAACACTTTGCTCTTATGGGTTACTCCTCCTCTATATCAGACTCTGAGGTATCAAATGAATCTTCATGTTCATTTAAATCTTGTTCAAATACTATAGAGGAACTGAAATCTAGGTATGATGCTTTAAGAGTTGAATTTGATAAACTCAAACTTGATAACTTAGGATATCAACATGGTTTAAAATCTTTAGAAAACAAGGTTGAGTTTCTTAATCAAATTGAGGGAGAATATGCTGATAAAATTCATACTCTTGAAACTGAGCTAATTAAGAAAGAATGTGAAATTAATGTGCTTAATAAAAGAGTGGAAGAAGCTGAATTACCTAGAGACTCAGCTTTAAATGAAAAAGAAAAACATGTTGTTAGGATAGATAAACAACAATATGCATCTGTTCTAGCAAATAAAGCAGTTGAATCTCAGATGATTAAAAGAGGATGTGGCCTAGGATATAATGAAGTGGCTCCCCCACTTAAAAGTGCTTATGCACCAGCTAGGAAAGAATTGTCCTTTATATCTGAGTTAGCTGCACAATCCGTAGGTGAAACAAGTCAAGTAAACAATGAAACATCTGAAAAGACTAGTGCACCTAAGATTGATGAAAAATTGTCTGATGCACCAATCATTGAAGATTGGGAATCAGATAGTGATGATGAGCAGGTAGAAACATCATCAAAGGCTAAAAGGTTAGAGAATGTTAAACAAATTGAACCTAAAGTCAAGCATACTGAGTTTCTTAAACCTATGCTAGGAAGTAGAATCTCTAGTAAAGTGGCTGAGTATGATGATAAACCTAGAGATTATCCTTGGAAGACTTGTGACTTGCCCAGAGGAAATCAGAGAAACTTGCACCAGGTGATCTCACACAAGTTAGGTAGTGACTTTGAACTGGTTAAGAAGGCATGTCACAGCTGTGGTAGTTTTGAACACTAGCAAGAAGATTGTTATTATTCAATACCTAAGAAATCTAGTGCTCCAAAACCTATTTGGAACCATTATACTAGGGTGAACCATAGGAACTTTGCTAGAAAGACTCACCCACATCCCAAAAGAAACATGGTTCCTAAAGAGATTTTGTTGAGAAATGGTATTTCTAGAACTATTTCTCCTGTTGCGCCAACAAGGCCCATTCCAAAGAAAACAGAGTTTTCTACTACTAAAGCTAGCAGCAGTATTTCACATTCTGCTGCTAAGCCAAAAGTGGTTACTGATACTGTTATGGGCACTCATTTCTATGCTGTTAAGGCCTCAGCTTGCTGGGTCTGGAAACCCAAAACCAGACACAACAGTGCATCAATGGACTTCAAGAAATATGATTACTTTGATGCACAAGGCAGATCCAAGTCAGTAATGGCTTGGGTCCCAAAGAGAAACTAACTCTCTTACTTTTTGTGCAGGGCAATCTACAATTGGAGCTAAAGGATAAATGCATTTTTGATAGTGGATGCTCTGGACATATGACTGGAGATAAGAGCAACTTGGAAGATTTTAAGGCTTTTGATGGTGGTTATGTTGCTTTTGGCAATGATCCAAAAGGTGGCAAGATTGTTGGTAAAGGTACTATTAGAACAGGAAAATTGGATTTTGAAAAGGTGTATTTTGTAGAGGGACTTAAGTTCAATCTTTTTAGTGTCTCACAAATGTGTGACAAAAAGAATTTTGTTCTTTTTACAGACACTGATTGTCTTGTTTTGTCTCCCGACTTTAAGTTACCTCATGATTCAGAAGTACTACTTAAAGTCCCTAGAACAAACAATATATACAGTGTGGACATTAAGAACATCATTCCTAAAAGAGATTTAACTTGTCTTTTTGCAAAGGCCACCATTGATGAATCCAAGCTTTGGCATAGAAGATTGGGTCACTTAAATTTCAAAACAATAAACAAATTGGTAAAAGGCAACCTTGTCAGAGGGTTACCTTCAAAGATTTTTGAAAATTCTGAAACCTGTGTTGCTTGTCAGATGGGAAAGCAACATAGAGCTTCTTGTAAGTCCAAAGTGGTGAACTCTATTTCTGAACCCTTGTATATGTTGCATATGGATCTGTTTGGACCAACTTTTGTGAAGAGCTTGAATAAGAAGATGTATTGCTTAGTTGTCACTGATGATTTTAGTAGGTTTACTTGGGTGTTTTTCTTAGCTACTAAGGATGAGACCTCTGGAATTCTTAAGGCCTTCATTACAAGAATAGAAAACCTAGTAAATCATAAGGTCAAAGTAATCAAATGTGACAATGGAACTGAATTTAAGAATCATGTAATGAATCAGTTCTGTGAGGAAAAAGGTATTTTAAGGCAGTTTAGTGTGGCTAGAACTCCTCAGCAAAATGGTGTTGCTGAAAGGAGGAATAGGACATTAATTGAGGCTGCTAGGACTATGTTGTCTGAGTCAAAGTTACCCACTACTTTTTGGGCTGAAGCAGTTAACACTGCTTGCTATGTGCAAAATAGGAGTAAGGTAGTGAAGCCTCATAACAAGACCCCTTATGAACTATTGCATGGTAGGAAACCTATGATAGATTTCTTAAAACCATTTGGGTGTCCTGTTAATATCTTAAATACCATTGATTCACTAGGCAAGTTTGATGAGAAAGCAGACAAAGGATTCTTTGTTGGATACTCAACTAATAGTAAAGCTTTTAGGGTATTTAACCAAAGAACAATGCATGTGGAAGAAAATCTACATGTTAGGTTTAGTGAATCCATACCTAGTGTTGCTGGAAAAGGACCTGAATGGCTGTTTGATATTGATTCCCTAACCAAGAGTATGAATTATCAACCAGTGATTGCAGGTACAACTAACATGTCTGCAGGTACACAAACTAACCCCAATGCAGGTACACAAGCAAAGAAGGATGCATCTGCAGAGGAGTTTGTTTTGATTGAGAAGTGGAAGTTTAATCAGTTCTTCACTCCAACAGATAAAGAGGGAAAGAGTTCTGATGATGATGTTGTTCATAAGGAAGTACCAAAGGATGATGCAGAAGGTGATGATGAACCTTCTAATGATGGCAAGAATGTTGAAAAGTCAGCAAAGCATGAAAGTTCAAGAAATGAAGCTAGCAGCAGTATCTCCCATTCTGCTGCTAAGCCAAATAATTCTGCTGCTACGCCTAGCAGTAGTATCTCTCATTCTGCTGCTAAGCCTAGTAGTTCTACTGCTGTGCCAAAGATTTCTGCTGCTGACTTTAATGAAAGTATTAATGATGATGTTGACTTTCCTCATATGCCTGAATTGGAGGAAATCTACTATGACACAGATGATGATGTTGTGGATGTTTTTGGAGCAGAAGCTGATTTGACAAATATGGAGTCTACTATTCAAGTCAGTCCTACTCCAACTACAAGGATATATAAGAACCATCCCAAGGAGCAGATAATTGGTGATGTACAATCAGCTGTACAAACCAGAAGTAAAACAAAAGGGTTGGGTGATCTACTCCATCAAGGTTTATTTGCTCAATCATTGCATCAAAGAAATAGCCACAAGGACCTACAAAATTGCAAGTTTTCCTGTTTCTTATCACAAGAGGAACCCAAAAATATTCACAAAGCTATGCAAGATTCAAGTTGGGTTGAAGCCATGCAAGAGGAGCTGTTGCAGTTCAAGCTTCAAGAAGTCTGGACACTAGTTGATTTGCCTAATGGGAAGAGGGCAATTGGTACAAAATGGGTGTTCAGGTGTAAAAGAGATGAAAGAGGGATTGTGGTGAGAAACAAAGCAAGACTAGTGGCTCAAGGGTACACTCAAGAAGAAGGAATAGATTATGATGAGGTCTTTGCTCCTGTAGCAAAGATTAGAACCAACGAGAAAGGACTTAATCTCGGTGCGTTGCATCGAACTATACACTTCATATAAAACTAGCAATAAAACAAGTGACAAGCTACTTAACTATCAGGACAGGTCTTCTTATTGTCTCAAGTATTTATCTGTGTACGTGTGTGCTACTCGCTGATTCGTGCTCATTAGTTTAGTTTATAATTAATCACAACCAAACCGTGCCATTCTCTCAGGCTGAAACCCCCTTGCGTTAGATTAGGTTGTATAGCTAACTTAAGATATTAAAATACTGATTAGGATAACTACTTATCTTTCTTCCTACTTTTCTACAGACGATAGAATGCATAGGCGATAGAATAAATAGGCGAGGAAGAGGCATGGCGACCCAAGCAATGCTCAGCTAGACACAGAGGTTATCAATGCACTAATAAAAGTCACCAAAGACATCAACATATAAACTTTAATTAATGGGAAAGCAATTTTAAGGGGAGTTGAAGTGAATGATAACATAACACAAGCCCATCAATCCTGACCAATTAAAGTGTACTAATACAATAAAACAAAACTACTTAATGAATTAAATACATGCAGGACCTTCTTACAGCTCTCGTATCTTCGTTCAAGGTGTGTCTTGTGCTGCTACTTCGACTAAATTCGGCCTTAGGTTTCTGTGGTCTTCGGTCTTCTAAAACTAGGGCTCTCGAAATTCGTCTGGTCTTGGGGTATTTATAGTTTCTGTCTGAGGGTAAGATGCGGCGCATAGGATAAGTAGATGCGGCGCATTGACTTAACTTCGTGTGGGGTCCAAGATTAATATATTCAGGAATATTCGTACACCGCCAGAAGATGCGGCGTATCTTCATTCTCAGATGCGGCACATGTCCTTGCTGTCTTGGATCGTATCTTGTGAAATCTTGATAGTGATGCGCCGTATGTAATAAGTAAGATGCGACGTATCTGGAGCAGAATGTCTTGATCTTGTACATTTTAGTAGACTCTTAACTTCTTGCTTGTTTTGCTCCATAATTAGTCCAAAATCGCCAAGTTTCACATAATACTTGTTTTTACCTGAGAATTACAAAAGTAAATATTAACGTATCAATTCTCACAGATAATATAATAAAACAAGTCAAATAAATAGGATAAATGACGGTAATAAAATGTACTTATTTGAGTTCATCACTACCCAACCGCCGGCTGGGGACCTGCAGTTCCAAAAAAAATGCCGTTTGACCTATTTTTACAATATGCCGCTTATACCACTTCCATATTACATCAAACTTAGCCAACATCGTTAACTTAACATGTTAAAACGTTTCCAAAATCATTTGACCCGTTTACAAGCCAAATGGGTAAATTCATACTTTTGCCAAACACCCTTTTAACGAGTACTATAACCATTCAAGTCCTAATTTAAACACCATTGACCCAACTAAATACATGACTTAAACGTAATTATTAAACAAGGACTTGTAGACACCAAAATGACCCATATTAGACCAAGATGTTATATCAAAAAAAGATGACACTTTGGGGCTTCCAACCTTCAAAAGGCTTGATCCAAAAGATGAGGTCTTCTACTTGCCGAGTCCAAGGCTATGCTTCTAAATACAAACCATTCTACTCCTTCTCCTTACCCTTACTAGATTCACCGGTACCTATAAAACAACATCACAACTAAACATGTAAGCGAAACGCTTAGTAAGTACATGGCATAACAAGTTAAACAACACATAATATAAATCATGCCATAACCATAACTAGTCTAACCACTAGATAAGCTAGCGATATAGGGGCACATACCTCATGCCAACATAGTCGGCCTAAACACGATCAACCCACAAGGTTGAACCTCATCCCATAGTTAGCCCAACGACTAACTAAGCTATGCCTAGTAATGGATCCATAACTAGCTTACGCACCCTATATCCTATACTTCACCATTACCATGTAACAAACATGATAAAGCTAACAAAACATAAACCATTATCATACAAGAAATATGATAAAGCTAACAAAACATGTTATAACCATATACTTACCTCAATAATCCACTAATTCTCTACTTGGGAAATCAAAGCTCTATCTTCAATTGCTTCCTACAAAGGGGTTAACCCTAATTAATAACTAATTCAATATTAATTTAATAAATTACCAATCTTTAACCAATTTGCTCAATTCAATCTCTTGAACCCTAATTCCAAAATCATCAAATTACTTACTTGTGATATCTTAGAAGAATTAGAGTTGCTAGGGCTTGATTCTTTACTCAATGCTTTGATCAAAAGTACAAGAACCCAACTTGATCTTTTTCCCACTCTTTTCTCTTCCTGGAGCGACACCACAACCTCCACACACACTCTCAAATTTTCTGGAATACTCTCAAATTTTCTATTAATTAGATATTTAATAAATTAACTTAGCTCAATTGGCAAGACTAGCCCTCTAAGTTCCATTCTTTCTGTTACACAATACTTATATACCTTAACTTACTACTTGGCCAAAATAAAAGCAAGATACTTTCTAAATACTACAATGCTATCATTTATTATATATAAATAGTACCTTGTCGGGATATGGGTTTAACAATTCACCCCCCTCCCCCCCCCTTAAAATAAGATTTCGTCCTCGAAATCTATTCTTGAAATAAATGAGGATACTTATTCCTCATATTCTCTTCCAGCTACCATCTATTACTTGTACCCTTACGATGTTTCCATTGCACTTTTACTAGTGGAATTTCTTTGTTTCGAAGTTGTCTCACTTTCCTTCCTAATATCGCTTCCGGTTCATCCTTTTGTGAAAGCAATTCCAGATCAATTTCGATATCATCCAAGGTGACTACACTAGTCTCATCCGCTAGACATTTTCTCAAATAAGACACATGGAAGGTATTATGAATACCTCTCATTTCTTCGGACAATTCCAACATGTATGCTACCTCGCCGACACGTTTCAAGATTTTAAATGGTCCTATAAACCGCGGACTTAGTTTTCCCTTGTTTTTGAACCTAAAAACGCCTTTCCACGGGGAAACTTTTAACATAACTAAATCACCTACCTCAAATTCGATTCGTCTTCTTCGATTATCGGCATAACTTTTCCACCTATCTTGCGCCACCTTAAGTCTTGCCCGAATCATCTCAATCTTTTCAGTTGTCGCCAACACTACATCCGTGCTGGCCAATTCCCTCCTTCCAACTTCTTCCCAACATACGGGCGTCCTACACTTTCTACCATAGAGCATCTCATAGGGTGGCATGTCTATACTAGCATGATAACTATTATTGTAGGCGAATTCGACTAGAGGCAAATGATCATCCGAGTTACCTCCAAAGTCAATCATACAAGCCCGTAGCATATCTTCTAGAGTTTGGATCGTTCTTTCGCTTTGTCCATCGGTTTGAGGATGAAAAGTTGTGCTCATATGTAACTTCGTACCAAGTTCTTTTTGAAAACTTTGCCAAAAGTTTGAGGTGAAACGCCCGTCTCTATCGGAGACTATAGAAATGGGTACTCCATGACGCGCGACTATCACGTTGACATAAATCTTTACTAGCTTATGAACAGGCATATTATCCCTGATAGGGATGAAGTGTGCACTCTTTGTCAAGCGATCTACTATAACCCAAATTGTATCATTTTTCTTTTTCGTTCTTGGCAATTTTGTAATGAAGTCCATGGTAATCTTCTCCCACTTCCAAACTGGAATATCTAAGGGTTGGACTTTCCCTTACGGCTTTTGGTGTTCGGCTTTCACCTTCAAGCAAGTTAAACATCTTTCCACATACTTCACGCAATCTCTTTTCATACCCGGCCACCAATAGTTTCTTTTTAAATCAAGGTACATTTTCGTAGCTCCCGGATGAATAGAATACTTTGATTTATGCGCTTCTTCCAAGAGTAATTCCTTAATGTTGCTTCGAAAAGGAATATAAACTCTTCTATATCGTGTCTTAATCCCTCGGCTGTCTTCTTCAAGATGAGGAATGTGAGAGGCGATACGTTCTTTTTCTCGATTCTCTTCTTTCAATGCTTCCTCTTGAGCTAACTTAATTTTGTCGAAAAGATCGGATGTGACAATCATCCGTAATGAGTGAATCCGTGTAACGTCACTTTGGCCCTTGCGACTCAGCGCATCCGCCACGACATTCGCCTTACCCGGGAGGTAGCGAATTTCACAATCATAATCTTTCAGCAGGTCTAACCACCTACGTTGCCTCATATTCGGATCCTTCTTCTCAAGAAAGTACTGAAGGCTTCTATGATCGGTGTAAATTACGAACTTCACACCATATAAATAATGCCTCCAAATCTTCAAAGCAAAGACTACGGGCGCAAATTCAAGATCATAAGTCGGGTATTTCTCCTCATGCTTCTTTAGCTGTCTTAAAGCGTAAGCAATCACTTTACCCCTTTGCATGAGAACACATCCAAAACCGGAGTAAGATGCATCACTATAAACTACCATGTCTTCGGTTCCTTCTGGTAACACTAGGATCGGTGCTTCACATAACCTCTTTCGTAAAGTACGAAAGGCTTCTTCTTGTTTCTCACTCCACACAAAAGGAACATTCTTCTTGGTGAGTTCAGTTAACGAAGATGAAATTTTGGAGAAGTCTTGAATGAACTGTCGAAAATATCCCGCGAGTCCAAGAAAACTTCAAATTTCACCAACGTTCTTCGGTGCTTGCCAATTCATCACGGCTTCGACCTTTGACAGGTTAACTTTAATACCATCGGGATTAATAACATGACCGAGGAACTGAACTTCTTGTAACCAAAATTCACATTTTGAGAACTTGGCATACAATCTTTCCTTTCTCAGCGTCCTAAGTATTTCCCAAAGATGCACTTCATGTTCTTCCTTGCTCTTAGAATAGATAAGGATATCATCAATGAACACTATGACGAATTTATCCAACATCGTTCTACATACACGGTTCATGAGATCCATGAAAACTGCAGGCGCGTTCGTGAGACCAAAGGGCATAACCGTAAACTCATAATGTCCATAACGGGTCCTAAAAGCCGTCTTAGGAATGTCTTCTTCTCGAACCTTCAACTGATGATAGCCCGAACGGAGATCAATCTTTGAAAACCACCTTGCACCTTGAAGCTGATCAAATAGATCGTCGATTCTTGGTAACGGGTACACATTTTTCACCGTGACTTTGTTCAATTCACGGTAATCAACGCACATCCGCATACTACCGTCTTTCTTTTTAACGAACAAAATCGGAGCTCCCCACGGTGAGCTACTAGGGCGAATAAACCCTTGTCGAGTAACTCTTGGAGTTGGCTCATTAACTCTTTCATCTCGGACGGAGCAAGGCGATAAGGAGTTTTGGCAATAGGAGTAGCACCCGGAACAAGATCAATACGGAACTCAACCTGTCTGTCGGGTGGAATACCCGGAAAATCTTCCGGGAATACATCACGAAATTCATTAACAATCGGAACGTCATCGATACTTTTCTTCTCAAAACTCGTATCTACCACGTGCACCATAAAGGCAAGACAACCACGTGATAAATATTTCCTAGCCTTCATTACGGAACATAATTTTAACTCGCCCTCCCATTTCACGACCGCTAGGATTTACAACTCGGATGATCTTTTGTCTATATAGAATGGCAGCATTGTATTTGCCAAGCCAATCCATACCAACAATAATATCAAACTCTCCGAGCATTATAGGAATTAGATCAATCCTAAAAACACTCTCATCGATCTCTATCTCTACATTATGATACACATTAGACACCACAACAACTTTACTATCAGCAATTTCAACTTCTACGGGTATCGAAAGCTTATCTAATGGAGTGGACAATTCCTTACTAAAACTATAAGATACAAAGGACACACTTGCGCCTAAATCACACAAAACACGAGCAGGTTTGGAATTGACGAGAATTATACCTGTGACATCATTGGAACCCGACTTCGCTTCTTCGCACTCATCTGATAAACACGAGCTTTAGGCTTCAGAACCTCAACCTTTTCTCCTTTGATCAAATTAAACGGCTTCGCTTGGCTAGGATTGACCTTAGGACATTCACTTAACTTATGTCCTTCTTCATTGCACCCATAACATATCACCAAAGGCTTGGTGCAATTCTTGCTAATATGGCTTGGATCTCCACATTTAAAACATCCCTTCATCCCTGATTTACATTCTCCCATATGGTTCTTACCGCACCTATTACACCGAGGTGGTAACTTCCCCGTGTTGTCCTTCCTTGTGAAATCTAATTTGCCCCATTTACCGAATGTTGTTGGTTGATCTAGCTTCCTTTTTAACTCCTTCTTCTCCTTACTCTTCATTCTATCCAAATCGGCTTCTCGTGTACGTGCCCTGCTTAGAAGATCCTCCATGGTAGTGCACTTGAAAGGTGATACTATAGTACGAATTTCATCTTTGAGCATCCTTTGAAATTTATCAACTGATTTGTCGTTTTTAGTATATTATTTTCCAAGGGTAAAACTCAACGTATGCGTTTTCCCCGGGTCGTTTCCCAACGAAGGTCAAATATCGAGTTGTCGTTAACGTGTCGAATACGTGTGGTGAATGAGTGAAAAAGAGTGATTGATTTGTGATTTTATACTACGAACAATTAAATATGAAATAAAAAACAACTAATTAAGCTAATTAAACAATTAAACTAAGCATGTAAATCTAAAAGCGAAAATTTAAATTTAAAAATGTTACGCGACGAATTATAAAAGTGATTTTGTAAAAAATAAAAATAATTTTCCTACATTAAAAATGATAAAAGAAAATTTTTGGAAAAAGAAAAATAATTTTTTTGATTTTTTAATAATTTTCTATGAATTAAAAATTAATTTAAACTAATTAAATGCTTTAAAAATATTAAAACTAATTGGAAAAATCTGAAAATTTTTGAGGAATTTTAATTTTTAATGAGAAATTTAATAAAAATAATTTTAGAAACTGATTATGTCTAAATAAGCTAAAACAGATAATAAGCTACTAGAAAATAAGCTAAAGATAAGCTAAAATAAGCCAAAAATTTTCAAAAGCTCAAATATGATAAATCACATAGACACAAGCTTAAAACAACTTGAATATAGCACAAAAGCTCATGGGAAAGATCCAAAAGCTGCTGCGCAGCTTTTGATTTTTGGACAGAATATATGGCTGAGCAGCCACTTTCAACCCGCTGTAAAAGCTGGCCAAAAGCTTCTAAAGGCAAACCAAAAGCTGATCTAAGGAGGTGATACTACTAGCTTCTTAAAAACTCAAAATGATCAATTATAACACTCAATTGTTCAAATTACGCTAAGATCAGATCATCCAAGAACAAATCAAAACTGCAGCAGTCAAAACAGTTTTTAACGGGCTTTTGCAGACAGATTTAAGCTACTTAATAAGCTGAAAAGCTAAATCCCAGATATTGCACCTCTAACCTACTGTATAATCTACCTACAAACCAAAAATTAGGTCCTAATCTTAATTAATTAAGCTACAAACAGTCCTAGATCAGCAGCAAGAAATCTGGGTCTGCACTAAAAGAACTTGACAGCAGAAATGAGAAATGGCGCAAATAGTGTGCAATACTTGACCACAGTAAACCAGCTATTGCAAATTGTCTTAAATCACTCCAATATACCTAGAAATGCCGAAATTGGAATCTAAATAAGCTTAGCTTATATGATGCTTAAAAAGGGCAGTTGAGCTTTATTCTTATGCACTAATGTACTCAATTCTTCAATAGTTCTACAATTCCCTTATCAACAATTGCAGCATAAACCTTAATCAAGCTCAATCAAAACTTAACAAGTTGCACAAGAATAGTACCTTAACTATGTTCTTAAAACAATCACTACAGAGCTTTTTTAACCAACTGTTATGACTAAATCCACTAATATCCAACTGAAATAAGCTAGTAACCAAATAATCTATGATTACCTAATCTACTAACAACTAAATAGCAACAATCAATAAGTAAATAGCAATGAATCTCACTGAACCATGTTATGCAGAAAATTAAGCTCAAAAATTGAAATAGAACTTACAATTAACCCCTCAGCTGAACAGAGGGTAACTTTAACCAAGCCTATCTTTAGATAGGCCAAACTCTTCCCGAATAAGTTTGAACTACCAGGAATTATCACCAGATTTATCACTGTGATGCCTCTGTTGACTTTTGGTTGACTTGTTGTTCTTTGTGAAGTAAAGACAAAATGGACTGAATGAAAACTTACAGTAAGCTATGAAGCTTATATAAGCTTAACCAAAACAGTAATCAGCTTATTAATAAGCTGGAATATATATATATATATATATATATATATATATATATATATATATATATATATATATATATAATATATATATATATATATATATATATATTTTAGAATGATGAACATAAAATAGAAACTAAATGATTGAACAGTAATAAACTTGAAACAATAATACTAATTTAAACTGGAAATAAAAATTTTCATTAATAAAAAAAATTACAAACGGATTTAAAATTAAGAAATTACTTAAACCTATTACAAACTAGAATTAAAATGCTTAAAACAATAAAAGCTGAAAAATTACAAGGTTAAAAACAGAAAAATTACAACAACCGGATGAGGAGGAACCCTCTCCTATTTATAGTGATCAGCCGAACCTTCTGGGTCTTGCCACGCTGGCGATCCTCGTGCACTTGAGCTAATATCCACCCTTAGATTACATCTTGCTCACCAAGCTTCATTTCCAGCCGTATGATCAAAGTAGCGATGTGTTCGGTCTAATGAGCAGCTGCCACGCGTCATTCTCCTTGTCAGAGTCTTCTAGAATATCCAATGATTGTCCGTATTACCCTTAATTGCGGTAATTTTTGGTGAGGTTATTTTAGGGTTCGAGTGAATAGTAACTCGTCTGGGTTTAGTGAAGAAAAGGGGGCGCGTGTTTTTGGTGTGATAAGTGTGTGTTTTTTTGTTTATTTTTTTCTTTTTGACTCTTTTGACCGAGGGATATAGTGAATGGATCGGGTTAGGTGATGGTTGGGCTGGGTACGAGTGGGAGTTGGGCTGGGTTTTAATAGGTGGTGGGTTGGGTAGGTTTTAATAGAACCGGATTTGATATTTAAGGATTTTAATGTTTTAACTTCAAGGGACCGATTGTGTACTTTCTGAATTTTTGAGGGACTGATCTTGCCACTTTTTCTAAGTTGAATCCAGGAGCTAATGTTGACAACTGCTGATAGATGGAGGACTTGGGTTGACTTGTTGACCATAATTACTTCCCGGCATCGGCTAAAAATAGCATTTCCATATCTCGTGCTCGGTTTCCCAGTTCTTTGCTTGATTTTTGTCCTTTTCTTCGATATCCGTGCCTGCATATGTAATAACACAAAAACACAATATATTTGGCATTTTGGTGTCCTCAATGTCTTAAAGGTATGGGTTCTCCTACATAAACCTAAGGCCATTTATGAATTATGCCAAAGATAAACGTTAAACGATAAGATTTAGGATATCGGATGAGCAGCGAATGATGAAACTCGAGTAGCGTGAAGGAAATTACGAGCACGAGAGTCTTCATCATCGGGCATTCCTGGACACATCATAAGAAAACACGAAACACAAGATACGGAAGAGGAAGCCCTCCTCACTCACTTTATTAGAAAATAGATAAGAAGATAGAAGGATAAGCATGGGGTGCCTCCCACGAAGCGCTTGTTTTTGGTAACCGAGTCACATGAGCTTGACTCGACCCCGAATTTATTTGTCCTTGGGGGAGCATGTGGAAAAGATAATCTCCATCGGACTTTCGTTCAAGATGTTTGGATAAACATTGAAGCATACGAAAGTTTCACTCCGATGAGATACCCGCGGTATTTTTTAGAAAGAATAACCAGAAGTGGTAATATCGGGGTCAAAGGTAACATCCTCACTCCCGAAGGAGTGAAGGATGGGAGAAGCCACAGTATATGTGATGAAGAGCATAAAGATGTTAATGATGATCATAATAAGCTCTTCATCATCAGCAGAAATTTTGTCAAAAGTCTCGGGCGGGAGGGTTGGGATGAAATCTTCATGAGAAGGTATGCCTCCCCCCAGACTAGAATCCTCCTCCAGATTAAAATAGAATTGATCGTAATCCGGAGGAGATATGCAATGAGTGAGTTCACCAGAGAACTCCTCATGAAGAGAATCAATCATATGATGATTTGTGAGCTCAGGTTCCGTCACAGACTCATCACTTTCCTCCATCTGACTATCAAAGATTAGATTATTCGAAATCAAAGTAAACCCTGATTCGAACTCAAACAGAGGGTTGGTGATAGTTGTTTTGAAAGTTTCGGGAACAAGGTCATCAAATTTCTTTGGTAGATTGATTTCAACTTCCTTCGGAGGGAGAGAAAGAGATGGCTCTTGGTCTAATAATTTTTCAAAAAGAAATTCTCCCTCCAGATTAAGACAAGAATCATCAATTTCCGGTGAAATTGATTCATCTTTGAAGAACACCTCGAGCTCTTCCCGCAAGATCACACTTCCCTCAATTGGAGGAGAAGGATGGGAAGAGTCGGAATTAAGAATCTCGATGTGATAAACTTGTTCTGGAGGTGGGACAAGTGGTGTGCTCTTAGAGCTAGCAACTTCCACCGCTTCCGTTGTAGTCTCCGATTCGTCTTCATCATCGTCATCAAGAACACTCTTAGCATTTGCGGCACAACACTCAAACCATTTGCTCGATCCAGGATTGATTTTCATAGCCTTGAGCTCAGCACGTTTTTCTGACATGCTCTTGACCGTGAATTTGGAAAGGTTGGGATCAACTCTTTTAGGAGCAATTACGGGATCGGATTTTTGATCAACCGTAGCGACATTGCATTTGTCGGTTTGAGGTTTCGAGTTCGGATTAATATTGAATGTAACTTTTTCCTTATCGACCCGCAAAGTAATTTCTTCACCATAAACGTCGATCAGAGCCCTCCCGGTCCTCAAGAATGATCTTCCGAGAATAAGAGGAACCCGGGGGTCGGCTTCGAAATCAACTACCACAAAGTCTGCAGGAAAATGGAACTGCCCCACCTTTACAAAGACATCCTCGGCTACACCTTTAGGAAGGGTGATGGACCGATCCGCAAGCTCGAGGGTCATGCAAGTGGGGGTGAGATCGGGTAGAGACAATTTCTTCCAGATGGATAACGGCATTAGGTTGATGCTCGCACCAAGATAGGCCAAGGCGTGGCATTCAACCTTTCCCGGAAATTCACATGGTATGAGAAATTTTCCGGGATCTCCAAGCTTTTCCGGAAGCTTTTTGAGAATTGCCGCGGAGCAGTTTTCGTTCACTGGAGTTTTTGTCATTTCAAATAATTTTTCTTTATTGCTCAACAAACTTTTGAGTGTGGAAGTGAATTTAGGCATCAAGAGCAAAGCATCCGCGAAGCTTATATCAAAATGTAATTCTTGGAATATTTGAAAGAATTTTTCCATTTGACTCGAAGCTTTGTCACGGAGCTTTTGATCACTCAATCTTGAAGGATACGGAAGATTGGTCTTAACGGGAGCTTCTTTAGGAGCTTTTTCTTTTGGTTCAACATTTTTTGGTTCAGATGGATGGACGACCGGAGGTTGGACGTCTTTAGTTCCTCCGTTGTTAGTAGGAGGTTCCGTGTCCTTGGTCACCTCGGTCTCACGGACGACTACCTTGGGAGGTAGAGAAGAAGAAGTAGTCGGAGCCGTGGGTCCATCATATGAAACACCGCTCCTAGTAGTGATCGCCTTAGCATCGCCCCTCGGGTTGGCGATCGTGTTGCTTGGAAGAGTAGTTGTACCCGAACCCGAGGGTCGATCATTTAAACGTTTGTTCAATTCGGTTATCTGATTAATCATCATTCTATTCATTTCCTCTTGTTTCTTTTGTTGTTGTTGGTTTTGAAGAATGAATTGCTTTAATAACTCATCCGAGGGCGATGGGTTTGACACAAAACCTTGATTTTGATTATTTGAAAATTTTGGCCCTCGGTTGTTTTGAACAAAACCTTGATTGTTATTTTGAAAATTTCCTTGATTCGGGGCTTGGTTATAATTCCCTTGGTTTTGATAAACTTGATTGCCCCGATTTTGATTTTGATTATTTGGAACATTACGGTTTTGCACTTGCTGATTTTGATTTGGTGGGAAACCGGGTGGTCCGAGAAAATTGTTAGAACGGTAGCTGAGGAGATTACGGTCTCCTTGAGGTTGGTAACCGTTACCACCTTGATTGAAATTTCCAGAAGCAGCATACACATTCTCTTGAGTGTAGCCACCGGAGGCTGGGCACTCGAAATATTGGTGAGGACCACCACATGTCTCACAACTATGATTAACAACATTCACTTGATTGTTGTTGTTTTGAGTTGAAATCTGATTTTGATGAATTCTCAAGATAGCCGTCGACAAATCATTCATTTGTTTAGAAAGAGCGGCTATCTCGGAAGTAGAAGAATCAGTGCTAGATCTTGTTGACTCATTCCTCTCGGCAGAGGAATCCCAGAAATTATGGTGGGCGGTCATGTTTTCAATAAGATCATAGCACTCTTCGGGTCGACGTTTCATGAATGTACCACCGGCAGCAGCGTTAATCGTATCACGGTGTCGTAAAGTCAAACCGTTATAGAATGTATCTATAATAGTGACTGATGCGCGTGATGTGTCGTTGCGGTTTAGCAGTTTTAATGCCTACTCAAGTTTTAAATTTATATTTAGCCGACTTATCAATAACACACACACTTAACGAGCAGTGTACCCGGTCAGTATGAAGATAATGGTAAGTAGAGTGTCGATCACTAAGAGTGGAACGTATTATCTCGTTATTCTAATCAGTATTTTAATATCTTAACGCAAGGGGGTTTCAGCCTGAGAGACTGGCACGATTTGTTGCAATTTAAATAATAAAATAAACCAATAGGCACGAATCAGCAAGTAGCACACACGTACACAGATAAATACTAGAGACAATAAGAGAGCTGTCCTTATGATTAAGTAGATTGTCACTTGTTTTATTGATAGCTTTATATGAAGTGTATGTAATTAACCCTTTCTCGTTGGTCCTATTCTTATCGGCGAGTAAACCCTTAATGATTACTTATGTCTAAAAGTTATTCCTAAGTGATCAATTTAGAAACAACCGTGGGAGCCACATTATGTCCCGCAGTCAAATGCCCGCAAGCCACTAATAAACACAGAGGTTATCAATGCACTAATAAGTAGTAACCAAAGACATCAACATATAAACTTTAATTGATGGGAAAGCAAGTATTAAAGGGAGTGCAATCTTTCCGTTGTCACATTACACAAGCCACCAATCCTGATGAATTAAAGTTTGCTAACACAATAAAACAAAACTACTTAATGAATTAAATACATGCAGCACCTTCTTACAGCTCTTGTATCTTCGATTTGGGTGTGTCTTGTGCTGCCTCCTTGACTGAATTCGTCCTTTTGCTCTGCTGTCCGAACTTCGGTTTTTAGGGTTTCGAACTCGAACTCTTAAATTCGTCTGGTCTACGGGGTATTTATAGTTTCTGTCTGAGGGAAGATGCGGCGCATCTACTAAGTAGATGCGGCGCATGTACTTAACTTCGCGTGGGGTCCAAGATTATAATATTCAGGAATATTCGTACACCGCCAGAAGATGCGGCGTAACTCTTGATTAGATGCGGCGCATGTCCTCTTGTATCTTGGATCGTATCTGGTGATATCTTGATAGAGATGCGGCGCATGTTGATAGTGAGATGCGGCGCATCTGGAGCAGAATTGACTTGATCTTGTCCATGTCAGTAGACTTTCACTTTATGCACGTTTTGCTCCGTTATTAGTCCAAAATCGCTAAGTTTCACCAAATGCTTGTTTTTACCTGAGAATTACAAAAGTAAACGATTAAGTATCAATCCTCATACATAATATAGTAAAACAAGTCAAATTAATAGGATAAATGATAGTAATAAAATGTACTTATTTGAGTTCATCAAATATCCCCCCACTTGAACTTTACTTGTCCCCAAGTAAACCTTAGAATTTCATTTATGAAAATGTATCCCAAAAGATGTTAGGATTTATTTTTATATTTAAGCATGTATTCGTTTATTTCATAATCACACAACTAAACACTTAACGAATTAGAAGTAAAATAAAATAAGTCGATAAAAGCAAATCTAATCGTTTAACTGTCCAGTCGCGACGAATATTCTATCATAAGCTTGGCAAGTATACACATCTCCACCACTAAAGCTAAGGAATAACAAGTCTAAAGCGGTAAAAAGGGTTTTTAGGCTTAAGGGTTAATTATTCTTAATCACTATCGATCTCAAATTCCAGAAAAGGCGACAAAATCACAAATACATGATCGAATCCACGAACACGATACTTGCAATTGCTCAAATCCTTAACTCGAATAGGCTAAAGATAGGTCCAAACTTCACCAATAATAATATATCAAAAAGGGCGACAAAATCATAAATACATAGCCGAATCCACGACTACGATACCTAAGATTGCTCAAATCCCTAATCTCAATAAATCAAAGGTTCGGTTGGATAAAGAACAATACAGGGTATGGATAACATTTGGGATATAAATTGGTGTAAAAATAAAAATAAACAAAACAAAACAAATAAATTAAAATCCTAAGTGTGGTTAATCACTATCCCAACCATCCCATGAATAAGACTCATATCATTGAATAACTCACGCTTTAACACTTGAAACACACGCTTTAGGTAGACACGAATTATACTCAACAAGATCTTAATCAAAGAATAAACCTTAATTGGCGTTCCCATAACTGCCAATTCCCATTCAATCCATAGATATAATACAACAAATAGTGGTGATATCGACCACTTACATAACTTTACATCGTTGGCTTAAATCAAACATCCAACTCTTTTTTTTCTTTCTTTTTTTTTTTTCTCATTTTTTCGATTTTTTTTTTTTTTTTTTTTTTTTTTTTTTTTTTTTTTTTAAACTTGAAATAGATGTGTAAAATTTCACCACATCACTACAACTTTCTTTCCGGATAATTTTTTTCATACTTTCCATACTTTCAGAAATAACGGTAATAGTGAAAGTAGTAAACACACGAAAAATAAACTCAAAAATATACAATATTTACTTTCACTCCAATTTGCATTGTGCAATTTCCCGACCTAACCATAGATAATGAATTACGCACGCGAACACAGGTAATGTAAGGAAACACACTCTGCCTATAGCAATTAACCAACCACGGATTCTAATCTACAGGGTAGGCTAAGGTGTAAGGGTGTAACGAAACATTTTAAACATAGGTGTAAGAAACGAAAGGAATGGCTCTGAGTGTTTTTCTAGGGGTATCTTACTCTAAAAATGAGAGTAACAAAAGGTTTTATACGGGGGTTAACTAACCAGTGTAGTTAGCTAATAACACATAACATATAAAGGCTATTTGGTGTAATCCTAGAATTTTACCAAGTTAGACAAGTCATTCCAATTATATAAATAATACTCATTATGGTGGTCTCGAATAGTATACAAGCCAAGTTCTAAAGTTTACAAGTCACCGGCACACTCATAGATTTGTGAATTTTGAAAAATCACAATTTTTGAAAATAACGTCTTGTGTGCAGTTATGTAACTTAGATCTTAAACAAAAACATGCTAAAAAATTTTTAAGTTTGATATATTAAGCACATTTTAAGCATAATTTTTAAAAAAGTAGGACAAGTAATTGTTAAGTGTTCTAATTCTCCAATCCCCCCACTTAAGTTAAACAACGTCCTCGTTGTTTGTATAAAAGGTTAAAAACTGGAAAATAAAAGAATTAGAACAAGAAAAACTCCCCTGAGATTTGCTCGGTATGATCCTCCATTAGTATAAGAGCAAAAATCATCTTTCTGTGGATTAGAACGTTAAAACTTCATACTTGATGTATCCACAGGAAATCCAGGAAACTATAATACCACCAACACTTTAAAACACACCTAAGATAAGAAAGGTTCAACTTGCATAATACATTAGTAGTTAGGAAAAATAAAACTTAAAAATTAAAACTAAAATCATCAGGTCAGTCGATGCGCCGTATCTTATTGAAGAAGATACGCCGTATCGAGCCTGGAATAAATACGGATCAGAATAAAGATGCGCCGCATCCTTAACCAGGGATGCGCCGCATTAAAATAAACTGATAAATAGTTTTAAAGTCGGAAAATAGAAATGCAGAAAAATAAAATAAGATATGACCATTGCAGAGGATGCGTCGCATCTCAGGACTGAGATGCGCCGTATCTTCGTGCGGCCTGGACTGACTCGACACAGAAAACAGAATAATAAAAGATAAATCCGGGTTGTCTCCCGGTAAGCACTTGTCTTTATTCCAGAGTCTTCAAGTTAGACTCACGTTCAGCTCATTATTCCAATACGTCGGGTTCAAACTCCACCACCTCGTTCTCATTATCATCGATTCTATTATCAAAGTATTTCTTCACACGTTGCCCGTTCACTTTGAATATATAACCATTTTTATCGCATATTTCAATACTTCCGTATGGATACACTTTCTTGACAACGAATGGTCCCGTCCATCTTGATTTAAGTTTACCAGGATACATCTTTAATCTGGAATTAAATAGTAGCACTTTCTCTCCAATAGCAAACGTTTTATCCCCACGTAACCTCGAGTCATGCCATCTTTTAGTTCTTTCTTTGTAGATCTTAGTATTTTTGTAGGCCTCATCTCTTAGTTCATAGAGTTCATTAAGTTCCATGAAACGGTCCTTCGTTGCAGCTTCCATATCCATATTACAATTTGTCAAAGCCCAATATGCACTTTGTTCAATTTCGACCGGTAGGTGGCATGCTTTTCCGTATACAAGACGAAATGGAGTGCATCCCGTTGGTGTCTTATAGGCTGTACGGAATGCCCATAAAGCATCATTTAACTTGTCAGACCACCCTTTAGGATTATACCCAGTCGTTTTTTCAAGAATTCGTTTTATAGCTCTATTGGTTACTTCAGTTTGACCATTTGATTGAGGATGGTATGCGGTGGAAACCCTATGATATACTCCGTATTTTTGCAAGGCTTTTCCCAGATGGTGATTACAAAAGTGCGTTCCCCTATCACTAATTAATGCTTTAGGAATTCCAAATCTAGAGAACAAATTTTGCAAAAATCTAAGTACTACCTTGCTGTCGTTTGTTGGAGATGCTTGCGCTTCGACCCATTTTGATACGTAATCAACAGCAACTAAAATATATTTATTACCTTTAGATTCAGGAAACGGTCCCATGAAGTCTAATCCCCATATGTCGAAAACTTCACATACATGGATATAGTTTTGCGGCATTTCGTTCCTTGATGTAATATTTCCAGATCGTTGACACGCGTCACATCCTTTTATATAATCTTTCGCATCCTCCAACATAGTGGGCCAATAAAATCCCGCGTCAAGGATTTTTCTTCTTGTGACGACTGCACCGTGATGCCCCCCCGTTGGCCCTGAATGGCAATGTGCCAATATTGCAGGAATGTCATCACCATCTACGCATCTTCGTATAATATTGTCAGGACATAATTTAAAGGCATAAGGTTCATCCCAAATATACTCGCTAGAGCGAGTTATAAACCTCCTTTTCTCGTCGGATGTTAGCCCTTTTGGAATTTCATTTGCAACAATAAAGTTTATAAAATCGGCGTACCATGGTCCATTATTATTGCTCTTAATTCCCACCATCATAAGGTGTTCATCAGGGAAGTCATCAGCTATTTCCCTTTCGTCAAGCACCTCCATATCAGGGTTTTCAAGTCTAGATAAGTGGTCAGCAGCTAGATTTTCGGCACCCTTTTTATCTTTAATTTCAATATCGAATCCTTGGAGCAATAAAACCCACCTAATAAGCCTTGGCTTGGCATCCTGTTTATTGAACAAATACTTCAAAGCAGAATGGTCAGTGTAAACCATAGTTTTTGACAATATAAGATATGATCTAAATTTATCGAATGCAAAAACTACTGCTAAAAGTTCTTTTTCCGTGGTGGTGTAGTGTTCTTGGGCATTATTCAATGTTTTGCTAGCATAATAAATTGGCTTAAATTTCTTATCTATCTTTTGGCCAAGTACGGCTCCAACAGCATAATCACTAGCATCACACATTAGTTCAAAAGGCAGATTCCAATCCGGCGAAATTATAATGGGTGCAGAAGTTAGTTTTTCTTTAAGTATATTAAATGCCTTTTTGCAATCTTCAGAAAAATCAAACTTTGCATCCTTTAGCAATAATTGGGTCATAGGCCTAGATATTTTTGAAAAATCCTTTATGAATCTACGATAAAATCCAGCGTGCCCTAAAAAACTTCTAACGCCTTTTACGTTAGTGGGGTAAGGTAGTTTAGCAATTACATCAATTTTAGCTTTATCGACTTCTATACCTTTCCCAGAAATCTTATGTCCTAACACAATTCCCTCTCTAACCATAAAGTGACATTTTTCCCAATTAAGAACAAGGTTAGTTTCTTCACACCTAGCAAGCATTTTATCAAGTTTAAAGAGACAATCACTAAATGAGTTACCGAACACCGAGAAGTCGTCCATGAAGACTTCCATAAAGTCTTCTACCATATCATGGAAGATAGCCGTCATACAACGTTGGAAAGTAGCAGGGGCGTTGCATAGTCCGAACGGCATTCTCCTATAGGCGAAGGTTCCATAAGGGCAGGTGAAAGTCGTTTTCTCTTGATCCTCGGGGGCAATGGGTATTTGGAAGAAACCTGAAAAACCATCCAAAAAACAATAATAATCATATCCTGATAGTCTTTCTAACATTTGATCAATAAATGGAAGAGGGAAGTGATCTTTTCGCGTAGCATCATTGAGTTTGCGGTAGTCGATGCAAACTCTCCATCCGGTAACGGTTCTTGAAGGGATTAGCTCATTGTCGTCATTGAGTACTACCGTCATTCCTCCTTTTTTCGGCACAACGTGGATAGGACTGACCCACGAGCTGTCGGAAATTGGGTAGATAAGTCCGGAGTCAAGTAGCTTTACGATTTCATTTTTTACCACATCTTGGACTTTTGGATTCAAACGCCTTTGAGGTTGGATAGTTGGTTTGAATTCATCCTCCATAAGGATTTTATGTGTACAAAATGACGGGCTAATTCCCTTAATATCAGACATACTCCATGCTAATGCTCCTCTTCGTTTATATAGTACCTGCAAAAGAGACTCTTTTTCTTTTGGCGTTAAGTCAGATGCAATAATAACGGGTGAATTAGTATTTCCGTTTAAATAAGCATATTCTAAAGTAGAAGGAAGATCCTTAAGCACAGGTTTAACATTATCAATCTCAGTAGCACTAGCGGAATAAACCTGTTCTTTAATTATATCGCTGCTGTCATCAGATAGATGCGCCGCATCGAGGTTTTCGATGCGCCGCATCGCGTTACATACAGCAGAATCAGCAGCAAAATTATAATCAATAGTATTCTCATCAACTTGATCTTCTATAACAATTGTGTTTTCTAAATTTTTAAGCAGAAAAGAATCAAGCAAATTATTTTTTAACAATCTCTGAGTAAATTGATTAATCGTGTCATCAGAAACATCGATATTATAACATTCATCATCATCGGAATTATCTTTACTCATAGATTGTTCCATGTTAAACTCAACCTCATCTTTTCCTATGGTAAGAGTTATCTTTTTATTAAAAACATCAATCATGGCCCTAGCAGTGGCTAAAAATGGTCTTCCTAATATTATAGGAGTTCTAGAATTTTCAGGCATATCAAGGATAACGAAGTCGATAGGTAATTCAAATTTATCAACTTTTATTAATATATTTTCCGCTATTCCTAATGGGTATTGTATGGACCTATCAGCTAGTTCTAAGCACATCCTAGTAGGTTTTGGTTCACCAAGACCTAATTTATCATACATAGAAGAGGGCATAAGACTTATACTAGCTCCTAGGTCGGCTAAGGCATTTTCAATATGCAAATTTTTAATTTGACAAGGAATAGTGAAACTCCCTGGATCTTTTTCTTTAGATGGAAGTTTGTTGAGCAATGCCGCTGAGCTTCTTTTCCCCATTGTTATGGTGCAAGCCTCTTCGAGTTTAGACTTGTTTGTAAGCAAGCTTTTCAGATATTTAGCATATTTCGGCATTTGCACTAGGGCTTCCATAAATGGTATGCTTAGCTGCAGCTGCTTGAGATTCTCCAGGAACTTCTTTTGATAGGCATCTTCTTTCTCTTTCTTTACCCTATGTGGGAAGGGTGGTGTTGATCGTTTAGGTTCAACAGAAGGTTCTCTTCTAATTACAGGTTCTGGATCAGTCTCATTTGGTTGCTCTTGCTCAGGTGGTAAAGATTCAGGGGAAATTTTGTTTATACTGTCATCCTCGGGTGTTTCTCCGATTTGAAAGGTTGACTTTCCGCCTCTAGTTGTAATTCCTTTCAGATCGTGCCTTACCAAAAGAACCTTGTTAAGTACTGTTGACAATTGGTGCACTTCAATTGCCAAACCATTGATCAAATTGTTTTGTTCCTTTAGTAATAGCTCATGACTGCCTTTGAATTCGGTGATAAAGTTCCTTGCCTCATGATATTCTTGTTCATTGGCTTGAGCGATTAGTAATGCAAACTCTTCCATAGTAAGGTTTCTTTGGGGTCTTCCGAACCAGTTTGGGAAAATATCGAACATTGATCCTGAAAATTAAGAACAAGAAGATTTCAAAGTAAAAGCTTCCATGTATAAGGGTAAGTCAGAATATTTTCCGTTCGGAAATTAGAAAAGAATAAGAGTTGCTGATATCTGCAGATGATGCGCCGTATCCAAAAAGTTGGATACGTCGTATCTTATAATCGTTAAAATTAAATCAGACTTTATTCAGAAAATAGATACGCCGCTTTAGAATTTAAGAATGCGCCGTATCGAATTAATTAATCAGAAATCAATTTATCTAATTAAAATAAAATGCGTCGTATTAACGAAAGTTAATGCGCCGTATTTTCGTTACGTTTAAAAATAAAAGATTTTTGATTCAGTAAGATGCGCCGTATCGACAGAGATCGATACGCCGTATCTGTTTAATAATTCGCAAACTGTTTTTAATCAAAATAATAGATACGCCGTATCTACGAAAGCAGATGCGTCGTATGGCGTGAATGTTTAGAAAAATTTTTTATCAAAAACAGATACGCCGTATCTGCAAAAGCAGATGCGTCGTATTACTTTATCGCTTAGAAAAAAATTTCTTATTAAAAACAGATACGCTGTATCTTGGGGAAAAGATGCGTCGTATCGAATTAATTAAACGCGTTGTATTAAAAAAAATTAAACGCAATACGCCGTATCTGAGAGATCAGATGCGCCGTATCGTTTGATTTAGCACAGTACAACGATTGCAGAACAGAAAATACGAAAAAATTAAAACAAAAATAAAATAAAAACAAAAAATTAAACACACAAACAAAAATAAACACAAATAAAGCAAACAAATAACACAAAACAAATAACACACAATACAACAAATATGCAAATTAGTACAATGATGCAATTAATCTAATAAAAAGAAAAAAAAAACCTAATTAAAATACTAATCAAATTAACAGATAATAACAATTCACTCCCCGGCATCGGCGCCAAAAACTTGATGCGCGTGATGTGTCGTTGCGGTTTAGCAGTTTTAATGCCTACTCAAGTTTTAAATTTATATTTAGCCGACTTATCAATAACACACACACTTAACGAGCAGTGTACCCGGTCAGTATGAAGATAATGGTAAGTAGAGTGTCGATCACTAAGAGTGGAACGTATTATCTCGTTATTCTAATCAGTATTTTAATATCCTAACGCAAGGGGGTTTCAGCCTGAGAGACTGGCACGATTTGTTGCAATTTAAATAATAAAATAAACCAATAGGCACGAATCAGCAAGTAGCACACACGTACACAGATAGATACTAGAGACAATAAGAGAGCTGTCCTTATGATTAAGTAGATTGTCACTTGTTTTATTGATAGCTTTATATGAAGTGTATGTAATTAACCCTTTCTCGTTGGTCCTATTCTTATCGGCGAGTAAACCCTTAATGATTACTTATGTCTAAAAGTTATTCCTAAGTGATCAATTTAGAAACAACCGTGGGAGCCACATTATGTCCCGCAGTCAAATGCCCGCAAGCCACTAATAAACACAGAGGTTATCAATGCACTAATAAGTAGTAACCAAAGACATCAACATATAAATTTTAATTGATGGGAAAGCAAGTATTAAAGGGAGTGCAATCTTTCCGTTGTCACATTACACAAGCCACCAATCCTGATGAATTAAAGTTTGCTAACACAATAAAACAAAACTACTTAATGAATTAAATACATGCAGCACCTTCTTACAGCTCTTGTATCTTCGATTTGGGTGTGTCTTGTGCTGCCTCCTTGACTGAATTCGTCCTTTTGCTCTGCTGTCCGAACTTCGGTTTTTAGGGTTTCGAACTCGAACTCTTAAATTCGTCTGGTCTACGGGGTATTTATAGTTTCTGTCTGAGGGAAGATGCGGCGCATCTACTAAGTAGATGCGGCGTATGTACTTAACTTCGCGTGGGGTCCAAGATTTTAATATTCAGGAATATTCGTACACCGCCAGAAGATGCGGCGTAACTCTTGATTAGATGCGGCGCATGTCCTCTTGTATCTTGGATCGTATCTGGTGATATCTTGATAGAGATGCGGCGCATGTTGATAGTGAGATGCGGCGCATCTGGAGCAGAATTGACTTGATCTTGTCCATGTCAGTAGACTTTCACTTTATGCACGTTTTGCTCCGTTATTAGTCCAAAATCGCTAAGTTTCACCAAATGCTTGTTTTTACCTGAGAATTACAAAAGTAAACGATTAAGTATCAATCCTCATACATAATATAGTAAAACAAGTCAAATTAATAGGATAAATGATAGTAATAAAATGTACTTATTTGAGTTCATCAGTGACCAATAACATATTATGGTTCGGACACCGATCAATTGATAACTTGTAGCGTTCCCATGCCTCAAATAAGGATTCATCGGGAAGCTGACGGAAATTGCTAATCTCGTTCCTTAATTTCTTCACCATCGACGGTGGGAAATATTTCGCCAAGAACTTCGTATCCATTTCATCGAAGTTATGAATGGAGTTTTTGGGAAGACGATCAAACCAAGCGGTGGCATGATGCGTCAAGGAAGAAGGAAAGAGATATAGACGGAGGGCGTCATCGGTGAGCCCATTTTGTTTCATACTTTGGGTGACGGTGATAAATTTATCAAGATGTTTGTTCGCATCATCACCCGGCAAGCCATGGAATTGGCACGAATTTTGGACTTGTTGAATCATATGATGCTTAAGTCCAAAATCGGCGGCTTGAATATTGACGGGGGCAATCGGGCCACCACGTCCGTGCATTGTGGGTTGGCACAGCTCCTCCATCGTTCGGAGATCGGGAGCTGGCATGTGATTATCACCACCCACCGGCGGGTGTTGATTATTTTGGTCGTCGGCCATTTCTACAACGTTTGAGAAATGAACACGGTGATTGTGACGAATAATCCTCTCGGGATTCGATAGTGGTGAAAGAAGAGGGTGAGAAGTAGAAGATCGGGTGTGCATACACCAAAAACAAACACAAAATCAAAAAGGAAAACCAAATTTGAAAATAAAATATTTTTGGTTTTTTATATTTTTATAAGAAAAATTATATTTATTTTCTTTTTGGTGATCGTTAATCAACCGTACTCGTTTCTTTCAAAACTACGCGCAGCGTGGCGGGAGAGAAGAATGGATCTCTCTTCGGTCTGCAATTTAATGTCAAGACCTCCTTAAACCCCGTAATTAGGTTGTAGTAAAGAAATAATCCAAGAAACGTTTAATTTTCCGATCTCTTTTGTTGTTTATTTGGAATGGTTTACAACCGCCCTCCTTCAACGGAAGACCGAGGATTTATTATTAATGGTGAAAACACTTTAGGAAAAGTGTTTTTTTTAATTATTATATTTTTGTATTTTTTTTATTTTTCAAAAACAATTAACTTCCGAGGAAGGTTCTTCAAAACATAATTCTTATGGCGAAACTCCAACTCTTTTCAAGCCTTCCCCGGCAACGGCGCCATTTTTTTGATTTGTCGTTTTTAGTATATTATTTTCCAAGGGTAAAACTCAACGTATGCGTTTTCCCCGGGTCGTTTCCCAACGAAGGTCGAATATCGAGTTGTCGTTAACGTGTCGAATACGTGTGGTGAATGAGTGAAAAAGAGTGATTGATTTGTGATTTTATACTACGAACAATTAAATATGAAATAAAAACAACTAATTAAGCTAATTAAACAATTAAACTAAGCATGTAAATCTAAAAGCGAAAATTTGAATTTAAAAACGTTACGCGACGAATTATGAAAGTGATTTTGTAAAAAATAAAAATAATTTTCCTACATTAAAAATGATAAAAGAAAATTTTTGGAAAAAGAAAAATATTTTTTTGATTTTTTAATAATTTTCTATGAATTAAAAATTAATTTAAACTAATTAAATGCTTTAAAAATATTAAAACTAATTGGAAAAATCTGAAAATTTTTGAGGAATTTTAATTTTTAATGAGAAATTTAATAAAAATAATTTTAGAAACTGATTATGTCTAAATAAGCTAAAACAGATAATAAGCTACTAGAAAATAAGCTAAAGATAAGCTAAAATAAGCCAAAAATTTTCAAAAGCTCAAATATGATAAATCACATAGACACAAGCTTAAAACAACTTGAATATAGCACAAAAGCTCATGGGAAAGATCCAAAAGCTGCTGCGCAGCTTTTGATTTTTGGACAGAATATATGGCTGAGCAGCCACTTTCAACCCGCTGTAAAAGCTGGCCAAAAGCTTCTAAAGGCAAACCAAAAGCTGATCTAAGGAGGTGATACTACTAGCTTCTTAAAAACTCAAAATGATCAATTATAACACTCAATTGTTCAAATTACGCTAAGATCAGATCATCCAAGAACAAATCAAAACTGCAGCAGTCAAAACAGTTTTTAACGGGCTTTTGCAGACAGATTTAAGCTACTTAATAAGCTGAAAAGCTAAATCCCAGATATTGCACCTCTAACCTACTGTATAATCTACCTACAAACCAAAAATTAGGTCCTAATCTTAATTAATTAAGCTACAAACAGTCCTAGATCAGCAGCAAGAAATCTGGGTCTGCACTAAAAGAACTTGACAGCAGAAATGAGAAATGGCGCAAATAGTGTGCAATACTTGACCACAGTAAACCAGTTATTGCAAATTGTCTTAAATCACTCCAATATACCTAGAAATGCCGAAATTGGAATCTAAATAAGCTTAGCTTATATGATGCTTAAAAAGGGCAGTTGAGCTTTATTCTTATGCACTAATGTACTCAATTCTTCAATAGTTCTACAATTCCCTTATCAACAATTGCAGCATAAACCTTAATCAAGCTCAATCAAAACTTAACAAGTTGCACAAGAATAGTACCTTAACTATGTTCTTAAAACAATCCCTACAGAGCTTTTTTAACCAACTGTTATGACTAAATCCACTAATATCCAACTGAAATAAGCTAGTAACCAAATAATCTATGATTACCTAATCTACTAACAACTAAATAGCAACAATCAATAAGTAAATAGCAATGAATCTCACTGAACCATGTTATGCAGAAAATTAAGCTCAAAAATTGAAATAGAACTTACAATTAACCCCTCAGCTGAACAGAGGGTAACTTTAACCAAGCCTATCTTTAGATAGGCCAAACTCTTCCCGAATAAGTTTGAACTACCAGGAATTATCACCAGATTTATCACTGTGATGCCTCTGTTGACTTTTGGTTGACTTGTTGTTCTTTGTGAAGTAAAGACAAAATGGACTGAATGAAAACTTACAGTAAGCTATGAAGCTTATATAAGCTTAACCAAAACAGTAATCAGCTTATTAATAAGCTGGAATATATATATATATATATATATATATATATATATATATATATATATATATATTATATATATATATATATATATATATTTTTTAGAATGATGAACAGAAAATAGAAACTAAATGATTGAACAGTAATAAACTTGAAACAATAATACTAATTTAAACTGGAAATAAAAATTTTCATTAATAAAAAAAATTACAAACGGATTTAAAATTAAGAAATTACTTAAACCTATTACAAACTAGAATTAAAATGCTTAAAACAATAAAAGCTGAAAAATTACAAGGTTAAAAACAGAAAAATTACAACAACCGGATGAGGAGGAACCCTCTCCTATTTATAGTGATCAGCCGAACCTTCTGGGTCTTGCCACGCTGGCGATCCTCGTACACTTGAGCTAATATCCACCCTTAGATTACATCTTGCTCACCAAGCTTCATTTCCAGCCGTATGATCAAAGTAGCGATGTGTTCGGTCCAATGAGCAGCTGCCACGCGTCATTCTCCTTGTCAGAGTCTTCTAGAATATCCAATGATTGTCCGTATTACCCTTAATTGCGGTAATTTTTGGTGAGGTTATTTTAGGGTTCGAGTGAATAGTAACTCGTCTGGGTTTAGTGAAGAAAAGGGGGCGCGTGTTTTTGGTGTGATAAGTGTGTGTTTTTTGTTTATTTTTTTCTTTTTGACTCTTTTGACCGAGGGATATAGTGAATGGATCGGGTTAGGTGATGGTTGGGCTGGGTACGAGTGGGAGTTGGGCTGGGTTTTAATAGGTGGTGGGTTGGGTAGGTTTTAATAGAACCGGATTTGATATTTAAGGATTTTAATGTTTTAACTTCAAGGGACCGATTGTGTACTTTCTGAATTTTTGAGGGACTGATCTTGCCACTTTTTCTAAGTTGAATCCAGGGGCTAATGTTGACAACTGCTGATAGATGGAGGACTTGGGTTGACTTGTTGACCATAATTACTTCCCGGCATCGGCTAAAAATAGCATTTCCATATCTCGTGCTCGGTTTCCCGGTTCTTTGCTTGATTTTTGTCCTTTTCTTCGATATCCGTGCCTGCATATGTAATAACACAAAAACACAATATATTTGGCATTTTGGTCGGGTTTTTGGTCTTTTTGGGTCCGGTTTTGGTCTAGAAATGGTATGTGTTTAAGCACATACCATCAACCTTAAGCTTCTCGTTGTCAAGATACTCCGGGCAATATTGCACCATATCACAAAACTTTCCCCACAACTCATTCACTGATTCATTGGTTTGCACAAGGTTATGAAATGCTTCTCTTATTTTATCAATCTCTTCCGCGGGAGCATATTCTTTCATAAATACTTCCTTGAATTGTTCCTACGTGCACGTTTCTCTTCAAGCACTACCTTTTTCATTCGCCTTACCTTCCCACCATATTTTAGCCCGTTCACGAAGATAGTTGGTAGCAAAGTTTACCTTATCCTCCTCCGCACAACGACTAGTGCGGAAAGCCCCTTCTATATCGGTAATCCATCTAAAACTCTTTAACGGGTCAAGGGATCCCATAAATATGGTTGGAGCACAAGCGGTGAAGTCACGATACGTAGATTTTTCCTTCCCTACTCCGGGTGTAGCATTTGAATCATTCATTAACTCCCCACTCTTCTTAAGCTTCCCTATCTCCTCTTGAAATATCTTTTGCAAGTTCTCGGTTGTTTTATTAACATAGAAGGGCATAGCCTTCTCAATGGCCCTTCCCACTCTATCCGCCACCAAGGTATCCAATTCCTTCAACTCTGCACTGACGTGTCACTATTAGAATCTCCATCATCATGTGCATCCCCATCGTGGCGGGAGGAGGTCGCCCTTGACACCTCCTTATTTCGTATCGCCGCCATCTTTTCTACTATACTGAAATTTAGCAATTCACACTATCATGCATAATCGTATACATATCGATGCATGAATGACATACCTATATATATATATATATATATATATATATATATATATATATATATATTGGTTCTATAAAAAAAACCACTTTGGTGGAAAAGTGAGAAAATAGTGCAAATCACCCCCTCCCTTCCCCTTCTTTTTTTTCCTCCAAGTCAAGGGGCTTGTTTGTCACTTCTTTTATGTTTCAGGGCCAGTTTTGTAAATTTGAGCTAAATGCTATATATGAAATGCAATACTACTATTTTAAACCTCAGACACGCTTAATGCCAATAAACATATATTGGATAAAAAAATCAATATTTTTTTCAATATGGGGTCTAGTAACGAACGAAATAATATTAATAGTATTAATACATTAGTCAAAAACACTATACATATTTCATATTCAAAAGACGACTGAACCCGAGCCATGTGTTGCCTGAATTTACTTTTCTGCAGATTGGTGTATCTTTTTTGATGATTCACGAGCTAGTTTGATTACATGCTTCACTAGCAGATTCACGAGCTAGTTTGATTGTAGTGCTTCACTAGCAATTTCAAATTTACCTTGCCCTCGGATCTCTCCTAAGACGCCATCTGTGAGCACGTTTGTTCTACTGATTTAAGTCTCTTCTGATCAGGAGCAGGGGACTGGGAAGGGAGTTTCTTTAAGGCTTGATTGAAGACCCTTTCGACTGAATTCCCAGCCTCGACACCACCTGCATTGCTTACTGCTTGTCTAAATATGTCGTTAGGGTCAGAGATCAAAACTGCAGCGACATAGAGAGGTGTGATCTGTGCATGTCCGGCCTCCATTGCAAGTTCCTGACTCGCAGCGAGTGCCTCATTTGTCTTGTGGGTGAATTTGTCAGGATTCATTTTTTATGATACTTTCTATAAACCTACAATCACAAACACAAAAACATCAAATAAGCATCGCGCAATTTTCTACATCCAAACAAAATTGTTAAAAGCTTCTTTTAAGGAAAAGTAATAAACAGATAAACACAGTCCCAAACACACCCTTAGTAACATAAATTTACCCAAACTTGGAATCCATAAACGCTAAATCAGTTTTTCTTCTACAGATATTAAAATTTTAATAATAAACACTTCTCTACATTAGATTTGTTTATCTACATTAGAACACACTCCCAAACACCCCCTTAGTAACATAAATTCACCCATGTTGCACATTTTTATCAGCTAGAATAAAATGTTTTAAAATTGCTTATCTATAATGAGCACTTTTCTAGATCCAAACAATCATAAATTATATTTTTATAAACCCAATCCCAAACATCCCCTTATCTAAGTCATCAAAAACTGCAACTATAGATTAATCACTTTAACATAAAACATTTCAACTAAAATAAAGACATAAGCATTACACATTCTATTAACAACCAAACGGTAAACCAGCTTTTTATAAACTGAATCCCAAACACCCCATTAACAATATTATGATAATAAAACAAATAAAAAAATAACACGTACCTTGAATGACAGTAGTAGATAACCTGCATATGATATGAGTAGTGAGAATTAAAGTGTTGTTTATGAGCGAAGTTTTTATTGCTTTCGTAGCCCAAAATTTTCAAATTTACCTTGCCCTCTGATGCGTGGTTTTGCAACCTTACAACAGGTTTTACCTCTCGAGGGATCTCAAGAGGCTTACAACCCCACCAGGCAGTGTACCTGACCGATGTAGTATAGTGTAGTGGTAAGTACGGGGGATTGATCGTTCTCCACAGGGAATAGTGTTCGTTAGGTATGAAAAACTACTCTAATAGGTCTAAGGGTGAGAGAAGATTCTTTTTTATGTTTTTATAATTTTATGAAAGCAAGTAAAATCTCGGGTTTGAAAGAGTAGGCGGAATTAATTGCTAGTCAACTAACCCAAATAACTACAAATGCAAATAAAATAAAATAACTGAAAATGAAAAGGTGGTGAAATTAATGTGGAGAGAAATGTGTTTACTTAGATTTCCTTACTCCCTAACTATCTTTTACCGGTTGATTAGTGTGTATTAATTGCGTGGATGACGGGTGTATTCCTTAATACCAATCGTGGGGTGGCGTACGTACTTCCCCAACTCTACAAGCTCCTACTTCACTCCTATGTCGAGCCGGCTAGGAAGCTCCTAACATGGGATCACTAGAATTCGCTTGTGCATTAAATACAACCATAAAAACCTTTAGTACGCATTGGTTCATGTTTCTTAAGACGTTCAAGCAAGTTACCGAATAAGAAGTTAGCCAGTTTTCTTAAGCCTAACATAGATAAACAATCATCCAATACAACTAATAACACACTAATAACCAATAATCAATAGCTAGGTTTCATTAGATCTAAGCAAACACAAGATAAATCTAGCCTAGCATGTTAAACAAAAGACAAGAACAAGATAGAATCAAACAACACATAGACATATTGAATGATTAATTGATTACTTATCTTCAATGTAACATGGAAGATCTCAAGGCAAAAAGCCTTGAAAAAGCTGCTAAAATCGTCTTAGGGTTTTCACACACAAAGTTCCCTAATAAGTTCCACACTAATGACAAAAAATTGCAAAACTATATATAGACTTTCAGATCTGACGGCGTCACGTTATGGAGTGTGACGCCGTCACCTCGCCGCTTTTAGGGTTCCCGGATGGCCTTCTTGACGCCGTCCCTCTTTAGCTCTCCAAAATCCGTTCTGGCTTATCAAGGCTTGACGCCGTCAGAATTAGGCGTGACGCCGTCCCTCTTTAAATTAAGCCGTGACGACCTTGATCACTCCAAAGGGTGACGCCGTCAGAATTCCCATGCAAATTTCTCTGGCTTATCATGAGTAATTTTCACATCCACCTTTTTCTTGCCAAGCCATGACGCCGTCCAGGGCAATCCCTGACGCCGTCAAAGGTAACTTTTAGCCGATTTTGAGACTTTGTCGTTTTCTTCACTTTTATGCTCCAAAAACGTCCAAAATGCTTCCTTTTCCAGATTTCTTCTCAAAAATACCTAAAATGACAAAAGGAACGATTTAGGGCAATATTTGATCAAATAAATACGATTTAGGGCTTAAATGACCCCTTAAAAGCGGTACACTTTTCGCTTCATCACCCTCGGATCTCTCCTATGACGCCATCTGTGAGCACGTTTGTTCCACTGATTTAAGTCTCTTCTTCAACTAAATCAGCGTGGGGGATTTCCCCTGGTTGAACAAGCGGATATTATGATACAAATGTCAAACGGATGCACTAAAGTGCCTCAATGGATGCACTAGAGTGCCTCAAACGGATGCATTAACGACCTCAAATGGATGCACTAAAGACCGTTGCACCTAAAATAGAGCCCAACATGACCTTCCTTCCACGCCACGCAAGTGATCCAGGCACTGAAAAACGTCACAGAAAAATATTAGTTTATTGATTTCTGCTTTATATATAACTTTAACAAGATATAAAAGGTTACAAAACATATACGTGTGTTTATTAAACCTTCTTACTGATTAGACCAAATGTAGCAGCAGTAGCAGAACCAGCCGCAACAACATTATAGACATCATGAACTCCTCTCTTCTCAGCAAGAAGACTTTGCAACCCATAAAATGCACCAGAAAATATTCCAAGCCTAACACCACCTACTATTGAACCGTGGGTAATTCTAATGAACCTTTTCTCCATTGCATCTCTCATTAATTGATATTGTTCTCTTTTGTCGGATGTGCTTCCTAATTTCAAAGTTACTTCTGCATCCTTATTCTGAGATCATTGGCAGGAATGTTAAGTAGTCATATATACCTTGAACATTCAATGATTTAATAATACCTAATTTAAAAATGAATAATAAGAGGGATGTTTTAATAATGTCACTCGTTAGTATTATACAACGAATTCAAGTTGCTTATGTTAAGCAATTCATTTTATAAAATGCAAAGTCCAAAACACTTTTAGAACTTTCGCTTGTCCGAACTCTTTTAAGACTTAATCTAACTGATATCAGACTGACTCATAACAACACAACACTTTTAGAATTTCCCCAAAATGACTCATAAGAACACAACACTTTTTTTTATTATCACTCATATATACAAAAAAAAAAAAAAAAAAAAAAAAAAAAAAAAAAAAAAAAAAAAAAAAAAAAACAAACTATAACGCAACATATTAATTGATGCTACTAGATCATGCAAAAAAACTCAAAACTCAAAATTACACTATAACAGATAGTATTAAGGTATGCATTTCGATTACCTCAACAAGATTAGAAATATTTCTTTCTAAGGACGAAGTCGTGTTCAGTTCAAGCATCTCAAGTTCAGCTTCAAGCTCTGCTTCTATTTTACTAAAAGAATTATCCTACTGAGCTGTAGAATGCAACAAAGAAAACCTACTGAGCTGAATGCTATTGATATCTTTCCGAGAGAAACAAAAAATTCAACATACCAAAACCATCGTACATTTACCAATCAAACTAAACAGATGCACCAATTAAACAAATTAGATGCACCAATTAAACTAAACAGATGCACCAATTAAACTAAACAGATGCCCTTATATTCTATAATATAATGCTTGAATCAATGTACCTATTCTACTTATTCAATTACGCACTAATTATACATATCATATACACCAATGATACACACAGATTACGTTAAATATATTATGATTTTTCTAATTATATTTCAATCAATGTAGTTTAGGATCTCAGTATAAGAAAATAATTAAATTAGAGTTGCAATCTCACATCGAACAAGCTATATGTGTGGTATTTAAGTCAGCGGACAGAAGATAAAAACCGACACAAATAACAACTTACCCCGCTTAACAACATTGCTCATTAACGAAATAATGGCATTAAACTACATTCTCTTTTTGAACATGAGGTACATTATTTGAACACACATTGGACTCACATTACATATGCATGACCAACAATTACAGTCGTTAGTTTATTATACATGCTAATCCTGTCAAAGTTCAGTTCATTATGCTACCATCCTCAGAAAAGTACCTGCTTTATTAACATAAAAAACATATTTATGAGATCATTGTAAATACCGCAATTGAGAAAACGTCTTCTATTGGCATTAAGAATGCCTTCTCCTTTTGGCGCTCAGGTGTAGGAATGTAATCGTCTACAGCTTCCATCAACTTCAGAATGGCATTCTTCCCAATTTCATCATTAGTTCCTTGTAATGCTGATAAGGCTGATCCTCGTACAATGGGAATTTCATCCCCTGGAAACTTGTAGAAGCTAAGAAGCTCTGCAACAATCACAATTTGAGATAGATTAGTAAGCATCATATTACTAATTAAGTTTACTCTAACCTTGAACAAATGACAAGATCAAATTTTACCTCAAAGCTCTAGTTCCACAATTTTTAGCAACTCAGGATCATCAACTGCATCAACATTATTCAAAAAGCACACTAGTGATGGTACACCAACCTGCATAGTGTCATAGGCATGATTCTAATTTCACTGAACAGCATCAAGTTAATGGGATGAAAATCATAGTACAACCAACTAAAAGCAGAAACAAACCTTTTGGGCAAGAAGGATATGTTCCTTTGTTTGTGGCATGGGTCCATCAGGTGCAGACACGACAAGGATCCCTCCATCCATTTGAGCCGCTTCAGTGAACATATTCTAAAAATTAAGCAAAACCATAAGAAACTGCAACAAGTAGACAAAGATATATACGTGAAAATTACATGAATAAACCAAAAGAATATGTTTAATAGGGACCCAACAAAAATGAAGCAAGCTAGTCAACTCAAGGTAAATAACATGGTATTTTTATAGTTGGTTAACTTGTATAATCTATTAATCCACCTTCAATGCATATATAATAGTGTAATAATATTTGTAGCCTTGACCAATAAAACCTGCATATAAAAAGATGTCTTACTTTAACAACCACTTAGCCCACCAATGAGATTACGAATTAACATAATTAAATAGATCACCAGTAGGCATACAAACCAAATATGGTGTTGAACGCTGTCAAGTAAAGAAAATACATAACCACATCTATGCAGATACACTAGGTTTTTTAAACATTCATATATTCGTGAACATCTAAGATTTCCATATACAAAGTTGACCAAATTGAAGTTCCAGTTTTCTATTAATCAATACTCGTATATGTTAATAGCTAACAAACTCACTCTTTGTTCTTACACACAGATGCACCAATTAAACAAATCAGATGCACCAATTAAACAAATCTAAACAGATGCACCAATTAAACTAAACAGATGCCGTAATGGTGATCACTACAGATGATGCAACAATACATTTGATGCTCTAATTATGCTAACAGATGCCTTAACTAATTAATATAACAGATGCCTTAACTAGTCATATAGACGCTCTAAGAAATGATCAGACGTGTGCTTTAACAGATGCCATAATGGTGATGCACTGATCATACGTGTACATATAGATGCACCAAACACATAATTCATATGCCTCATTCATACATACAGTTGCTCTAACACATAATACAAATAGATACGGTAATGTATAATGTTGATGCACTAATGTATTATACAGATGCAGTAAGATCTTACACAGATGCACTTATTCATACACACTAATTCATACATATTAATTCATAAACAGATGCACTAATATGTCATATGATTTGTCTAACGATGCAATAATCATACTCACTGACACTGATGCCTTAATACGTCATATTATTCAAACATGCACTTAACATACACACTGATGACTTTACTCCTTGGTGTCCTAATCATACTAACACATGTGGTAAGATTTATTTTAGATTCAATAATCAAACAAACAAATGCCCTATCTTTTCCCCTGATGCTCTAATCATCCTAACAGATGACATATCGTTAACAGATGACGAAGCATGTCACTCCATTAACAGATGACAAAACATGTCACTCGATGCTCTAATAATACACAATAGATGCATTAATCTATATAGCGATGCTCTAATCTAACAAAAAATATGTTGTAAATAGAATTCCTTATAATCTAATCATCTAAACTGATTCACTAATTCATACAACTAAATGCTGTAACATATTATTTTACTTAGATGCACTAAAATGTAACTTTATACATACAAATTCATTAAATGTCATTCTATTCCAAAATAACAATAATTATTTTATAAATTTCACCGTGATGCATTTGAATAACATAAAAATTCAAAAAACTTGTAATTAAAAACTTACAGTCATCTATATCTCTGGTTCGATTTCAATGTTTCTTATGGTGTACAACGGATATATGACGGATGTTCTGGTGTGCGGTTTATGTAGTTTAAGCTTCTCCGGTGACGGTGGAGATAATGGTGGCGATGGAGTTGATGGTGGCGATATGGAGTGGTAGAGATGATGCTAGCGATGGAAATGGTGGTGATGGAGATGATGGTGGCGATGGAAATGATGGTGGCGATGTGGAGATGATTGAAATACAGTAATTGACTTTTTTTTTATGGTGTTGATTAGAGAGAGAGATAAAGTTGTGTGGTGTGTGGTGTTAATGAGATTAGGTTGGGTGGATTCACACATTATGCGTGTTTTTTATTAATGTTTCAGTTTTACCCCTTATTTTTGGACTGTTATCAAATTATACCCTGTAACTTTTTTTCTCACTTTTCTATCTAAATACACTTTATCCTAGAACCGGACCCTATATATAGGGTTATATATATATATATATATATATATATATATATATATATATATATATATATAACCGGACCCTATAGTGTAGGGTTATTTTCAGAACCAATAAAAGGTCGAGAACTGCGAGAACCGATCTCAACCATTAAATATTTGATCAATGGTTGTAAGAGGTTGTGGCATAGTAGTAATTAAATGAAAGATGAGGGGACATATTATAAAAAAGGGAAGGATAATAAAGTAATTTTAGATTTAGCATTTCCTGAACTGTTATTGTACGTGATTTCAAAGATTCAATAAATTCAATTTTCATTTATCTCTCTTCCTACCCTTATGGCTGATTCTCTCAAATAACCTAGCCGCCACCCCCAATCCACCATAATTTTCTTGATTGCAAAAATACTAATTAAAATCGATTCACAAAAACAGTACCGGGTTCTTTTTCTCATCACCAGAAAAGTATAAACACCCAATAATATCTTAATCGATCGGTGTCACGGTCGTCGAATAAGTGAGAACCACCATGTCGCAACATTGACTGCTCTACTGTTCTCGTTTATGTATTTTTACTGTAGTCGTTTTAATTTATTTGTTAGATCGTGTTAATCGTAGACCCTAGTTCTTAATATAATATGGTTTTGTGTTTTTTTAAGGTTAGGTTGTTATACTACTATGTAGAGAGCTAATAGTAATGTTGGTAATTTGACAGGTGTGATTATCGAAGATGTCACGTGTTTATGTTGGTAATTTGGATCCTAGAGTTAGCGATCGCGAAATTGAGTACGAGTTTCACTCTTTTGGCGTTATTCACAGGTTAGTAATTGCCTTCTTTAGTCTAAACTCTTGTTGTTTATTAGTGTACTAGCATTGTTGTTGTTTTGAAGGGAACCTCTTAGTATAATATTGCATATTAAATGGATTATGTAAAAAATTTAGTCAAAAATGGGCGTTTGGTTGCTGACTAAACAGGGGCTGTTTGGTTTGCTATTTTTAGTCAAAAATGGCCGTTTGGTTGGTGTCAAAACATGGCTATTTATTTGTTGTTTAGTTTGTCAAAACAAGGTTGTCTTGTTTGGCTGGTATTAAAACATGGCTATTTATTTGTTGTTTAGTTTGTCAAAACAAGGTTGTCTTGTTGGTGTCGAAACAGGGTTGTTTAGTTGTTGATATTATGAATTTTTCTTGGTTTGCACATGTGTTACATGAGTTGCTACTTAATTTTTGGATATAGAAACCAAGTTGTGCATAGTGTAAGCGACATATTATCCTTTCTTCGCACATGTACATGTAATAAGTGTTTAATGAGTACAAATACATGTGCATATTATTTTTTTCGTACATGTGCATATGTATAACAGTCCAATTTAGATCAAAATGGAATCACAGTCCAGTTTTAGTCGAAATGGTATTTCTTACTATTGCCTTTAGTTAAGTGGGTTGGGTCAGCTTTGCAAGCTTTTGGTGTAAGTTTCAATCTGTTGATAGATCATTGGATCAGATTCTTATATGCAATCTTTTGAAAGAATCCTGTTGATGGATCATTGGACAATATCACTTTAGTTGCAATTTTTTGCTGTCAAAAGGGCATGTTTGGTGGCTGTTTTTTGTCGTAAAAATGGGTCATTTGGTTGCTTTTTATGAAGTTAAAAGGGTTGTTTTGCTGCTGTTTTTTGCTGTCAAAAGGGGATGTTTGGTTGTTATTTTTTTGCCAAAAGAAGGTCGTTTGGCTGCTGTTGATTGATGTCAAAACAGGGATGTTAGGTTGGGTTTTTTGCTGTCAAAACGAGCTAGTTATTTGGGTTTTTTGCTGTTAGCTAAATCTAGGCTCGTAGCTAGTTATTTTGGTTTTTTGATGTTCATCGTATTACCGTGCACCTTTTTTTTTATTTGGATCACTTTTTTATTGTATTTTTTTATATATTGATTTCTTTGGATCACTTTTTAATGTGTTTTTTTTATTGTGTCGATCAAACCTGAGGATGTTTATTTGAATATACTTTTAGATTTGTTGAAGACGATGATGAAATTCAAGAGGATAAAAATACATGTACATGGCTCAACACTATGGGTACATGTTGAATAAAGATGATGAAAGTACATGTGCATGGTAGACTACGTGTACCTAGTGAACTAAGACGATGAAAATACATGTGCATGGTTCAAGAATACGCGTACCTAGTGAACAAAGACGATGAAAATACATGTGCATGGTTCAAGATTACGCGTACCTAGTGAACAAAGATGACGCAAATACATGCGCATAACTTAAGTTTGAAGCCAATGTTGTATAAAATGATGGTTGCACATGTATATAATTAGCAATACATAGAGTATTTTCTTTTTTCTGAAGAATATTGTACATTATTTTTTTTTCTCGTTGCATGCAATATGGAACATTATGTCTTGAATATATAAAGCCTAACACGTGTGCTTACAATACATTATAAGCAATGCACATACGCACACCTAAATTTTGCTTAAAAAAACACATATGCACCTAACTTTTTGAAACTATGCTTGCTGGAAAAAATAAATTATTAAAAAAAAATTAAATTCCTAAAATTTAGGAACTAAAAAAATAAAAAATAAAATACAAAATATAATTTTACCATTATACCCTTTTGAATTACATAATAAAAATAGATATCCAAAAAAATCTGATTGGTTGATGCTGGTTCTCGCAGTTCTCGACCTTTTCTTGGTTCTGAAAAGAACCCTTCCCTATATATATATATATATATATATATATATATATATATATATATATATATATATATATATATATATATATATATATATATATATATATATATATTAGTTGTCGAAGCGCGCCCGATGGGCGGGCATGACTTATAAGCCCTCCCGGGCATATAAGCCCGCCCGTTGGGCGGACATGACTTAAAATTATCGTTGACATATGTTTGTATAGCGTAAGAAGGGTTTTTAAAAATGGTTGCAAAAAGTGGATATAATAATATATAAACATACCAGTTTTTATATATGCAACACAATGGATGAAGACGAAGGTTGTGAAGAATTGGTTGTAGGGTTCGAAGATGGATAAGAAGCACAATATAAATAATTACATTAACGCTTGGTCATCGACATCATCAAAAACCTATAAAAAAACAAAAAAAACACCATCACTATAAAAAAACGAATGAAAAAAGAGGAGTGTGATTTCATGACATTGTTAAATATTTGCTGTGACTTAGTAACCTTTTGATACTGGATATCAAATAATTCTCGTAAGAGTTATGACAGCATATTCTTAAAGAAGCTATTAAATCTGTCGATAAACTCATACATGAACATGACGTGTTGTGAGCGTCAACTTCAGAAAAGTACAACTACTTGAAGGAAAGAAACGAATGCCAAGTTATAAATGAGATATTAGCTTCGAGCCTATTTGATTTATATTTCATATGCTTGAATTTTTTGGCTTATTTTGAGACTTATGAGCTTATATAAGCTTATTATGATATAACATGTTGATATAAGCCCATAAGTATACATAAAAAAAAAAAAGAAAAAAAAACGCCAAGAAATTGAATCTTAATAAATATAAGCCGAAATCAAATAAGCTCCATAAGCCCACATATTACAAAAGAAATGCAACTACTACAAAGCTTAAGAAAAGTACAACTACTTGAAGGAAAGAAACGAATGCCAAATTATAAATGAGATATTAGCTTCGAGCCATTTTGATTTATATTTCATATGCTTGAATTTTTGGCTTATTTTGAGACTTATGAGCTTATATAAGCTTATTATGATATAACATGTTGATATAAGCCCATAAGTAAAAAAAAAAAAAAAAAAAAAAAAAAAAAAAAAAAAAAAAAAAAAAAAGCGCCAAGAAATTGAAGCTTAATAAATATAAGCCGAAATCAAATAAGTTCATAAGCCCACATGTTACAAAAGAAATGCAACTACTACAAAGCTTAAAAAACTTCTTTAGTTAGAATTTTGTTTTGTATGCAATCATGGCCCCATAACTGTATTACTTTTTGTTGATATAGAGTTGATTCTAAGCAGCGGTGCATCACGAATAAGTTCCACAGCTAGAGTAACAATGACTCGTAAATAATAATCGAGGTTCAATTAACTTGATGTGTTTCAAGTTGTAACGAATAAAACAGTGTTTGTAGTTTAACGCAACATATTAGAGATAATATTGAGTTTTTAGAAACGTATATAAAACTTTTAATGCCTTTATTAAGTTTCCTTTATATCAATTTTAGTTTGTATTGTGTATCACAACTAATGACTTGGCTCCATTGGTTGAGGTGCTTGCTTTTGGAGTAACATACCCGTGTTCGAATCCATCCAGCATCATTTTTTTAAATATTCGAAATATCCGATTTTAAATCCGAATTTTAGTTGATTAATAGTTGTAAGACATAACGAACGTATATAATTGCCATGGATGATCATAACTTTTCAAATATATAATCCTATTATATATTTGGTTTACCCATTGTTTAAAAGCTAGAAAACGAATACTGACAGTTGAAAACAAATAGTTACCTAATCCATGGATGATCATGACAGTTGAAAAGTCATATATTACTGTCATGAATATTTAGTTTACCCTTTGAGAACGTATGAAAACAAAGAGTTAATTTACAGTGAAAATTACATTGCTGTAGATTATGACTAATCAATCACTATAATTAAGGAAGAGATATGGTATATAATTTACAGGGAATATCTTAATTTACAGGGAATATCTATTAGGGAATGCAATAGTAGTTATTAAAGTATGACTTAATTAGTTTGTATTGTAAATCACAAAAACTGGCTTGGTCTAGTGGTTGAAGCATTTGTATGTGGATTAAATGACTCAGGTTCGATTCTTGCTAATGTCAAATTTTTAATTAATCCGAATTTTAATTGTCTAAAATCATGCTTAGGTGGCATTTTTATGATTATGTGGCATTGAGGTGCCATTTATGTGGCATTATCTACGTGTAACGCCTCCTGTTATATATATATATATATATATATATATATATATATATATATATATATATATATATATATATATATATATATATATATATATATACTAGACTACAAAGCCCGCCCACTTGTAAGCCCTCTCGGGCATATAAGCCCGCCCACAGGGCGGGCATGACTTATGATTATCGTTGAAAAAAGTAAGTTTACCAAAAATAAAGATACAAACATACTAAATTACATATGTTGCATACAAATAACTAATACCTTTGTCTAATACGTTAGGCGGGCTATTATTATTATTATATGTCGTACGTCTAATTCCTTTAGGGAGATGTTTAACCATTTTACTGAACTTAAATAATCCAAAAATCCTTGCACAAACTCATCAAAATTTGCAATTCATCCACGAATACACTCTAAATAAACTTAAATCCGCTAATAATCTCAAAAGTTCATTCCTCACTAATATTCTTCACATGCGAAGATACTAACTAAAGTTAAATCCGGTAATAATCTCAAAAGTTCATTTCGAATTCATATGCTAAGATATTCTAATGTAACATATACTCTAACAAAATAAATTCTAATGTAACATATACTTCTTCTCTTACTCTACGAATTTTGCATTCCATTCCACTTCAAGAACAACATTCTGGGGGAGTGTGGCGGCTTCAGTGTCTGCACAAAGGAAAGAAGAAAATCAGAATTATATTAGTTCCAAAAAGTAGTTAGAAATTTCAGTGTTAGAGGTGGCAAGTTTGGCCGGGCAGATTTAGGTCGTTATGCCTCAAACATGCCAAATGTGTATTGACCACCTGAAAAATTAGTCATTTTTTGTATCATATTCAAGATACTGGCTATTTATATAGAAGTAAAAAAAACTCGGAGTAAAGTAATTCAAGTCAGCCTGACCCATTTTCACCGACAAAAAACTTACCCATATAGCTGGTTTTAAGTAATCATTTTTCTAAGCAGATATAGGAATACACTTTTCACATTTACCATCATCATGTGATTATGGAAGAAAAAGAGCATACCAAGAACAACCGGAGCCAAAGATAGCCATAAAGTACCGGGTATCGACTGTCCAATAATGAAGCGAGAAGTAGCAGAATTGAAGAACGGCACACGGGCTGTTCATCATAAACAAAAAACAAAAAAAACTTCCAAGAATCAGTTTTCTCTTGTTTTTAGTCAAGAATTCATTTACGTGTCTGTTACTCATGTATTCTACCTTTGATCGTGTTACTGTTCATTCAAGAAGTGATCGCATACAAAACATGTTTCCACCCGTCTTTACTCTTATCTATTCCAAACCTGTTAAAAAATATCTTTTTCTGTCAATATTATTTAGAAAAACTTGATAAGTAAATCAACATTGTTGGTAAAAAAACATACTTGTCTAAGAGATGTTAGATGTGCTTGCTTTCTCATTCTAGAGCGCCTAGCAGATTCTCTAATTGAAACCATGCTAAAACATAGCCAGCCATATCTTTTTTTCATTCGTATAGGAAGGGAGGATATAAATTTCATGATAGCATCTCGATCATTAGGTAAAAGGAACTAGCCATTTGGCTTGTTTATATCTGAGCATACCTGATTACGATTTAAATACAAACAATTAGTAATAGAACTTTATTCAGGAGACTATTTGCTCCTATAGACGACCACCTACAAAATATGAATGCTTATTTGTGGCGATATAGCTGCTTGATGAACTAAAAATTACAAATACTTACTTGTACATTGTTATACTGGCCTGTTATGCTTGGTTGTGCACCAGCAATAGGAGGGCCTGATTCTGTGGTTCTTCCTTCCATTCTTGTGTAAAGGTGTCATATAATGTTTGTGTCTATGAGTATTTGTCTATAAATATAGATCTACGGCAGATATGATGGATGGTTGTGGGGGGACCGGATCGGAAGAACTGCTGTTTATATGTTATAGAATTTAATTATATGCTTTGCTAGAATTATTGTGTATGTTGTAGCATCATAAAATTCCGTGAATCAAAACTTACTAATTGATAACTGACATATTTATGTAATTACCTTTTTTCATGTGTTGAGCATGATCCCTTTAAGCAAAAGCTTCTTTAGTTCCTCTTCAAATCCGTATTTCAGAGAAGGTAAAAAAAGTAAAAGTAAAAGTTGTTGGGTCCATAACTCCCAATACCGTCTTCCACGGGTTATGGGTCCCAATACCGTTACGGTGTATGGGGGAGGTTGAGACGTAGACAGCCTTACCCCTACCTAAGGTAGAGAGGCTGCTTCTGGTTCTACCAAAGGTAGAAAAGGACCTCCGGCCTTTTGTAGGGAGTGAGGATCGAACCCCTGATCTCTCGGTTGAGAGGCAAGGGGTTTTCCAACTGATCCAACCCTACTTGTTTGTATTTCAGAGAAGGTACCGCTCTTTTAATTTTTTTTAGAAAGGCTACCGCTCTTTTAATGATCTCTTTGTAGTCAGTTGGCAGTTTCACCCTTTCATAAATCTCTTGATCTGCTAGTGCAGTCTCAAGTTTTGCAACAAAATCAGCCATCTTTGATATTTTATCGTGTATTTGGCTCCTGAAACTTTGCTAGAATTATTGTGTATGCTGTAGCATAATAACATTCCGTGAATCAAAACTTACTAAGTTATAACTAAAATATTTATGTAATTATCGTTTTCCCTGTGTTGAGGAGGATCCCTTTAAGCAGAAGCTTCTTTAGTTCCTCTTCAGATCCGTATTTCAGAGGAGGTACTGCTCTCTTAATGATCTCTTTGTAGTCAGTTGGCAGTTTCACCCTTTCATAAATCTCCTGATCTGCTAGTCATGTCTCAAGTTTTGCTACAACATAAGCCATCTTTGATCTTTCGTTTGGCTCCTGAAACTTCTGTTTCAATTAACAGTGGAATTTGAAGAAGCAACCAATTCCCAATTCAAGACCGCCGCGCCTTTTTCAACTGCTGAGATATTTGATTCGTCGATACCATCACTTGTATGTGCCATAATCCAAGGTAACTTAACTAATGACCAGAAGTAACAGTACAGAGGAGTAGATTAATGTTCAATCCCAGAGACCAGCTGATATGTTGCTCTTATACGATTATGCAAGAGGCGTACCTATGCTGATATACTCAATATTTTGTTTCATCAAGTTGACCCATACATCAATAATTTTATGATCTACGTACCTGTATTTCTGTGTAGATATGTTGCTCTTCTAGTAGATTAATATCCCATGAACCCTACGCATATGAATATTTCAAGTCTGATATAATGAAAAAAAAGGATTATGCAACATCAATCCTTTTATTTGACTTATTGGCATTTTTCAATGTCTAAAGCAGTTTCAAGCTCCCTACAAAGTTCATCCAAATCAATGGACTTAAGCCCATCTCTTCTGTGTAACACATTCCTGTAATGTGGAATGCATGTTTTTGCGTACCTTTGTTGCTCGAATGGTTCTTAATGCATGTTCCAGCTATATATTTAGCAACTTCTTCTTGTGGTGGAGCTTGCTGATGTAATAAATCATTACATTGTTGCAACCCTTGTTTAATCTCCGCAAGATCATCAAGAAGTAGTGACGATTCTTGAGCAACTTCATCCTGTGGTGAATCAGCAACTGGTTGCAACCCCTAATGCGACTCATAAATTCTTGAGACTATTTTGTTTTGCATTGTTCCACCTCCCTAATGCGACTCATAAACTCTTCTTGACATTGAGTTATACAGTCAGGAATCGTAGATAAAGATTGGTCGTGAATATCATCAAGTTTGATTAATGTTAACTCCAAATCCGCCTTCGCGTACGCTAATCTTGCATATAATCTAGGTAAACCAACATTACCTAATTTACTGTCACTTAAATTTTCTATGCCTACTTGTAAAGTCGAACCCATCTAACGCACTCTATATAGTCATGATTTCTGCTCAGTATAACAAACATTAACTGAACCTAAACATCTACACTACCTGAGTCCCTAATAACTCAAATTACTTTACATCTTTCCATCCATTCAATGAGTTTATGAGTATATGACATCACAAGAAATGATCCGATTTTACACTAAATGGTCCCGTTGAGGTACTACATCACAAGAAACAAAATCAAAGCTATAATGTGAGAAGAACTCACCTCCAAAAGCTTCGCCAATGCACTGTAATCCCATGCATACACCAAAAAGATGTACCTCAGGTCCAAGTTCCAGAACTGTTTGTAATGATATTCCTGAATCTTGTGGTGCACCTGTGGAAAGATAAATGTTCAAATTTAATTTAAACTGATATTAAAATTTATGAAGGTATAATTTTAGGCGCAAAATAGGCACAACCATGATCTTACCTGGTCCTGGAGATATAAGAATTCCTCTAGGATTCTTCCTATAAGACACAGTAACACATTTTTTAAATCAGTAAAAAAAAATAGATAAATTGTGTGTGTGTGTGTGTTGTCTATCCAGCACGGCTATCACATATAATCCACGTGCAACATTCGGAAAAATTTAGTACAATCGATTAAGGTATAGGAATAATTACTTTCTTAGTTCATCCACGGTAAGCTCATCATTTCGGTATACCTCAAAGTTGCATCCAAGCTCTCCGATATACTACAGATTAAGAGGAGGTATTAGTATAAAACTCAACAGACATGTGCAAGTAATTGACCACCTGAAACAGTTTCGAAGTAATCTGTGTTGTATATCTGTAATCAATCAATGTAAAGTGACCAGATATAATCATGTCGTTAATTCACTTTTGCAGCACTCAAGAATTATCCAATAAATACCCAGAAAAGTAAAATGATTTTAATGGAACAGATATACATACATATTGACTCATGCTTTTCTTCTTCTAAATTCCATCAATACTGTCATGGAACAGCTATGAATAAGTTTCACGTTATTGTTTTGATCCAAAATCATATTCACTTTCCAATATTGCATTGTGGGACATTAATTATATGCAGAATAGAATAAAAGGAAATAACCTGGCAAAGGTTATAAGTGAAGCTGTCATAATTGTCGATGACAATTATGGGACTGCTATTTTTGGCCATGGCACCCATTGATCCTGAGGATTCTTTCTCAGAGATCGCAAGGCATATACTTGGGGCAACTCTAGTTCCCTTTGATCGCATACCACGTAAGGTAACATCATTTAAAGGTAACTGTGAAGCCTTGCTGAGATTCGGTGTCTTCTGAGGCAATAACGAAGTTCTTAGTTGAACGGATGAGTTCTGAGGCAATGATAAAGCCACCATTCTTCGTATCTTCTATCAATTCTGCAGCAAAAAAAATCTATATATAAATATACTTTCACTTTGTAATTTGCGTCCAGAAAAGTACTAAAAAAATCATGATACAACCCAATTTAGACACCATATATTATAACATGGAACATTCTAAGATTAAGATCAAAATCTAACGGGGTTAAAAGTTTATGCCTGTCAATTTCTAAGATCTCTTGACAATAATACCGCTTTAACTTCGAAGTTGCATCCAAGCTCTCCCATATACTACAGATTAAGAGGAGGTATTAGTATAAAAGTCAACAGACATGTGCAAGTAATTGACCACCTGAAACAGTTTGGAAGTAATCTGTGTTGTATATCTGTAATCAATCAATGTAAAGTGACCAGATATAATCATGTCGTTAATTCACTTTTGCAGCACTCAAGAATTATCCAATAAATACCCAGAAAAGTAAAATGATTTTAATGGAACAGATGTACATACATATTTACTCATGCTTTTCTTCTTCTAAATTCCATCAATACTGTCATGGAACAGCTATGAATAAGTTTCACGTTATTGTTTTGATCCAAAATCAGATTCACTTTCCAATATTGCATTGTGGGACAGTAATTATATGCGGAACAGAATAAAAGGAAATAACCTGGCAAAGGTTATAAGTGAAGCTGTCATAATTGTGAATGAAAATTATGGGACTGCTATTTTTGGCCATGGCACCCATTGATCCTGAGGATTCTTTCTCAGAGATGGCAAGGCATATTCTTGGGACAACTCTAGTTCCCTTTGATCGCATACCACATAAGGTAACATCATTTAAAGGTAACTGTGAAGCCCTGCTGAGATTCGGTGTCTTCTGAGGCAATAACGAAGTTCTTAGTTGAACGGATGAGTTCTGAGGCAATGATAAAGCCACCATTCTTCGTATCTTCTATCAATTCTGCAGCAAAAAAAATCTATATATAAATATACTTTCACTTTGTAATTTGCGTCCAGAAAAGTACTAAAAAAATCATGATACAACCCAATTTAGATACCATATATTAGAACATGGAACATTCTAAGATTAAGATCAAAATCTAACGGGGTTAAAAGTTTATGCCTGTCAATTTCTAAGATCTCTTGACAATAATACCGTTTTAACTTCGAAACATATGATAATCGCTTATTTGAAATCAACCAAGCATTGTCTTAAGAACGATTTAAGTCGCATGCACTAAAAATCAAACCTTCGATGTTTGGTAGGACAAAGTAACATATAACATTTTCCCAACATAGATATTCAGGTCAATTTATTCATTCTTCCAGAAACTCCTTGACTTAAATTTTTTTCTTATTAAATGACATAACTTTGTGGGTTTTGAGAAAAAACATATACCTTTAAACAAAGCAAAGGAGATATAAACCTGCAAAAAAAACATATGCATACACAAAATCATCAAAATAACATAGTTTCATTAGGGTTATGAGAAAAGAAGAAACACCTTTTTTTCAATAATATTAGGGTTTTGTGAGGCTACGAATGAGGTTTTCAGAAGAAGAGAATAATAATATTAGGGTTTTGTGAGGATACGAATGAATGAGGATGTGCATCATACATAATGAAACGATCAGTTATACCTCAGCCACCATGGTTGCTTGATGATTTTTTTTTTTTTTTTTTGTCGATCATGTTTTAGGGATTAGAGGAAAGGATATTAGGGTTTTGAGACAATGTTATTATGAATGAACTGGTAAATGTTTTTACGTAAATTTAAAGATGGATAATATGTTTTGGATTATTATTGGATTTAAGACATTACACTTTGATTTTGAATTGCCTATCATAACTTGTGGCTTGTTCCATTGGTTGTGGTGTTTGTTTGTGAGCTAGCAGACCCAGGTTCGAATCCAGCATCTTGCATTTTTTGTAGAAATTAAATCCGAAATTTATGAACAAATTAAAGGATGCTTAGGTGGCATTAATTCCTGATTATGTGGCATTTTTATGATTATGTGGCATTGATGTGGCATTTATGTGGCATTATCTACGTGTAACGCCTCCTGTTATATATAATGTATAGTATATATATATATATATATATATATATATTATATATATATATATATATATATATATATTATCCTTATACTAACCACCCTAGCTCGTCACTCGTGTATGGTCTAAATGATTTCAATTTCACATATGTACCATATTTTTATCACTACGGTGGCCAAGCGTAGTCATAAAAATATTTAACATACGTGTCCTCAAAATCATTCAAACAATACACAAATAAAAAACACTAGCCCTAAACGCATCTACACAAGGCCTAAGTCTAGGAAATCCTAAAGTAAAATCCTAAATCTCTTAGACCAAAGCTCTGATACCAAGTTGTTACACCCCGTGCCCGCTTAGACCAAAATTTATGACTTTTAGCGAGGAAACGTTTGACTTTTATAGACATTCTGTTACTCTTTTGACCATTTACAAAAATCTATAAACATTCAGACCTTAAGACTATTTTTAAATGAAACTTGACTCAATTACCTTCGAAACGACGGGTGGCGCGACCCATGATGACTTACGGTTTCAAAGATATGATTTTTTAAAAATTGACAAAATCTGAAAATCGACTCCCAACCGCGGGTTGAGATTCCCAACCGCCCGATTGGGTTCTCAACCGCCCCGGCTCAAACCTTCTGACCAAAAAAACTTTCTCCCAACCGCCGGTTGGGCTATCCAACCTCCGGCTGGGGACTGCAGTTCCAAAAAAAATGTCGTTTGACCTATTTTTACAATATGCCGCTTATACCACTTTCATATTACATCAAACTTAGCCAACATCATTAACTTAACATGTTAAAACCTTTCCAAAATCGTTTGACCCGTTTACAAGCCAAATGGGTACATTCATACTTTTTCCAAACACCCTTTTAACGAGTACTATAACCATTCAAGTCCTAATTTAAACACAATTGACCCAACTAAATACATGACTTAAACATAATTATTAAACAAGGACTTGTAGACACCAAAATGACCCATATTAGACCAAGATGTTATATCAAAAGAAGATGACACTTTGGGGCTTCCAACCTTCAAAAGGCTTGATCCAAAAGATGAGGTCTTCTACTTACCGAGTCCAAGGCTATGCTTCTAAATACAAACCATTCTACTCCTTCTCCTTACCCTTACTAGATTCACCGGTACCTATAAAACAACATCACAACTAAACATGTAAGCGAAACGCTTAGTAAGTACATGGCATAACAAGTTAAACAACACATAATATAAATCATGCCATAACCATAACTAGTCTAACCACTAGTTAAGCTAGCGATATAGGGGCACATACCTCATGCCAACATAGTCGGCCTAAACACGATCAACCCACAAGGTTGAACCTCATCCCATAGTTAGCCCAACGACTAACTAAGCTATGCCTAGTAATGGATCCATAACTAGCTAACGCACCCTATATCCTATACTTCACCATTACCATGTAACAAACATGATAAAGCTAACAAAACATAAACCATTATCATACAAGAAATATGATAAAGCTAACAAAACATGTTATAACCATATACTTACCTCAATAATCCACTAATTCTCTACTTGGGAAATCAAAGCTCTATCTTCAATTGCTTCCTACAAAGGGGTTAACCTTAATTAATAACTAATTCAATATTAATTTAATAAATTACCAATCTTTAACCAATTTGCTCAATTCAATCTCTTGAACCCTAATTCCAAAATCATCAAATTACTTATTTGTGATATCTTAGAAGAATTAGAGTTGCTAGGGCTTGATTCTTTACTCAATGCTTTGATCAAAAGTACAAGAACCCAACTTGATCTTTTTCCCACTCTTTTCTTTTCCTGTAGCGACACCACAACCTCCACACACACTCTCAAATTTTCTGGAATACTCTCAAATTTTCTATTAATTAGATATTTAATAAATTAACTTAGCTCAATTGGCAAGACTAGCCCTCTAAGTTCCATTCTTTCTGTTTCACAATACTTATATACCTTAACTTACTACTTGACCAAAATAAAAGCAAGATACTTTCTAAATACAACAATGCTATCATTTATTATATATATAAATAGTACCTTGTCGGGATATGGGTGTAACACCATGCTAGAGAGTGGATTCAAAATTAATGAATGCGACAAGTGTGTTTATGTAAAGGACACAAGTAGTGGATATGTAATCTTGTGTTTATATGTTGATGATATGCTTATCATTGGCAGTAACGACAAGATGATCAAATCTACTAAAGACATGTTGAAATCAAAGTTTGGCATGAAGGATATGGGTTTGGCTGATGTGATCCTTGGAATAAAGATCATACGAAGTCAAAATGGACTTGTGTTAAGTCAAGCACATTATGTGGACAAAATTCTTAATATTCACAATGTGGGGGATTCTGGCCTAGCTAGAACTCCAATTGACACCGGTAAGCATCTATCTAAAAATAGAGGCATAGGTGTTGCCCAATTAGAGTATTCAAGAATTATTGGCATGTTAATGTACTTAATGACAAGTACCCGACCTGACTTAGCATATGTTGTTAGCAGGCTAAGTAGGTATACTAGTAATCCTAGTTATGCACATTGGGGAGCTATGACTAGGGTACTTCATTATTTGAGATACAGTCGCGATTATGGACTACATTATGAAAGATATCCAGGTGTTATAGAAGGATACAGTGATGCAAATTGGATATCTGACATAAAGGATTCTAGATCGACTAGTGGATACGTGTTTACACTAGGAGGGGCAGCTATATCTTGGAAGTCTTCCAAGCAAACTGTTATAGCTAAGTCCACGATGGAATCAGAATTTATCGCGTTAGATAAATGCGGACAAGAGGCGGAATGGCTACGTTAGTTCGTAGAGGACATACCAAGGTGGCCTAAACCGGTAACGGCCATTAGTATACATTGTGATAGTCAATCGGCAATTGGCAGAGCTCATAGCATAATGTATAATGGAAAGTCCAGACATATCCGTCGTCGACATAATTCGATACGACAACTACTCTCAACAGGAGTTATCTCAATTGACTATGTGAAGTCAAAGGATAACATCGCGGATCCGCTTATGAAAGGCTTAAGCAGAGAGTTAGTTAATAAGTCGTCTAAAGGAATGGGACTAAAGCCCTTGAAGGAATGAGTTTCTATGAAGGAAAACCTAACCCAGTTGACTGGAGATCCCAAGATCTGGGTTCAATAGGACAACCTAATCATAGAAATGTGGGGGAAGTCACGTCAATGTGGGGGAGTTACTTAAATATTGTAACTTCCTAGTCCATTCCTATAACAATGTGACTTGTTGAGAGGTAAACATATGGCTTTAATGATTCAGGATGAAATCACAAAGCATAATGATTCAAGATGAAATCACAAAACATATGTTTTTAATGATTCAAGATGAAATCACCTATGTGAGAGAGAAGTGGGGTCGCTTCGAAAGGAATTGTGGGGGGCGCAATTCCTAAGAGCTCTTGCAGAACCAGGCTAGTGTTCATGACCATAACGAACACGACTATGAGGACTTGACAATGTCAGGGAGAGTCTTATGTGAAGTGCAATGTCGTCTACGTAAACAGAGGCTGAGTTCAAGGGCATCGCGTCTACTCAGATCTAGGAGACTAAGTGCATCTCACAAGGGAAGGTTCAAAGGGTTACACCTACCTATCCTATGCAGGACTTAACCGCAAAAATTTCGCCGAAACTTTTGTGTGTTTTCGACCGATCTCCATTCATGTGGGGGATTGTTGGAAAAATGTTTTTGCAAAATGAGTTTTTTAAAATTTTGGACACTATTTAATATATGTATATGTTATATATATTTATATTTCTTGGTAGCTTTGCGTTCTCCTTGACGAGAGCTTCGCAACGAGCTAAAATGTGTCAAAAATAGAGTTGGTATGAATGAGATATCGTGTCTCAAAGTGAGGCACCTGAAACACAAAATTTGAGAAATACAACACATCCCACATCGCCTTGAAAAGGAAGTGGGAAGGTTTTTATATAGAAATCATGATATTTGCTATCAAAATCTTTTAGTTGGGTTTTACTCCCACACCTACGTGCGCGCGCGCAGGGGGGGGTGCAGATTTCAGGATTTCTAGGCCAAAATGGGTTCAAAGCTTCTGAACTCATGCGAGCCCGCGCGACCTACGGAAACGAATGCAGCTTCGAAACTTCGCCTAGGTGCGTATCTTTTTGCTGCAGATTTCGTTTCCTTTCTTTCCAGATTTTGTGCAAACTATTTTAGGAATTGATTTAAACTTTGTGTACAAGTTTAATTCAGATTCGAATGTGATTTTCAAATCGTGTTATTAATATAACAAATTTGTAAATCTGTGTGATCTTTCAGGATATTCTGTCTTGGTGACAAAGACAAGTATTCTCGATAAATTAAACACATCTCATTCGGTTTTAACTCACAGAAAAAAAACCGCAGCTCCTTGGCCGTCGATTTCCAGCAGTCCTTCGATCAGAAACATGCAAGATTTTCCGTGATCTTTCAGGCAAGTTTGTCACGTCCGGCTGTACATCAGCTTTGGCAGTTGTACCTTGAGAAACAGACGACGAATCTGTTTTAAGGGAATCGTGTTAAGCACGAGCCTCGTGCCTTGACCAACCTTTACTGCTTTCGTTTAATTTTCGTTGAATAGTGTCTGTCTTCTGATTCCACTCCTTGCTGTCTGTTATTTAATTTTCTATAATTTACATTTTGTTATTTATTTTAATCTGATTTAATTAATAAAAGTGTACACCGTTTCCCACAACATATTCGATCTCAATATAGCATTTTTACATGATAGTGTTGAGAGTCGATTCTATATCACTTGTCAACTAGAAACAATACTAACATGTGGATGTCATGATTTTAGAAAACTATGTAGCTAGCAAAAGGGGTTTCTCAAATCACTAGAGTTTTAACATTTTGGTATGATGCATTCTAAACTTGTATAGATGAAATTAAACCTTTCAATGGAAATCGCTTAGAGTAGCTTTCGTATTGCATTTATTGATTTGATCAGGCTTGATGAACTCATGGAATATCCAAATAGCAGGGAAACGTAATTGATTAAAGCATTAATTTAAGGATTATTGGTTTATGCATCCCGAATAGCATTCCCTTTTTTTGCTCTAGACACGTCAGTACTTCTTTTATGAAATTGTTGGTATGGGAATTATATATAATTTTTTCAGTTTTCAGTTAGTAATAAGATATGGTTCATTTTCTTGTATGAGCTCGATATCTCATAGGCATTTGTATTACATTTGGCATTGAATGCACGACTCAGTACACATAGATGGTGAAAAGGATCAAGAGAATGCCCAACTTTTGGCTTTAAATTTTTGATCACGCCCTTTTAATGTTAACGCTTACAAGTCCGTCTATGCCAGGTTCAAGAATTGTTATTTGATAATCATGATGTACCTCAGACTTGTAGCTTTGTCATCTGTGTGAACTAGACTTTTCCAAAAGTTGTTGGACCTAAGAGACCACTATTCCCAACTTCAACTGATCATGTGCAAAAAGATCGTGTGAAACAAGAAGCTAGCAGCTAAACTTTGAATACGTAACGTTGCTTTCAACTCGTGAATCACAATACTAGAACCACATTTTTCAAAGGAAAGCAAAAGAAACGAAGGGCTTGAAAACGAAAAAGTACAATGGCCACCAAGTAAAGTGAAAAAAAAAAAACACAATTACGAGAAGGATCATCCTACAATAGTACATTGACCATTCACTTAATCACCTTTTCTAAAGAATACACAGAGGTATGCATATAAGAAACATTTTGAAAATGTTTAAATCAGCTAAGAAACCCTAACCGGTGCACCCTTTTTATTCGACTGACACTTCCCCAAAGATGAGACCTAGCCCGAGTAAATGTTTCAATGCCCTCAATATATGGTATATATATATAAGAAATTTACATGGTGTTTAATATATGATTTAAGAGCTAAAAAACAAAAAAATATGCTATGTTTAGCTTAATCTTCCCACCGGGAATTATAAAGAGTTCACTATTCTTACTTTTTATCCATGTGGAATACGTTAAGAAATATGCAACATTTTATTCCAACAACACATATGTACCAAACTACCAATAATCAAAACCTAAGATCACAAGTAGGTCAATAACTTGTTTGATCATACGGCAAAAAAGAACAAATAGATTAAAAACCGTTCTAACAAATTCAAACATGTTAGCATTCTACGAATGACCTAAAATATAATGTTTTTTTTTTTTTTTTTTATTATTATTATTATTATTATTTTCATTCTAAACTAAAAGATAACAAATACTTTATTCAATGACTATTCCGAAACAAAGATCTTTAAGATTGGAAAAGATAGTGAGCATAACAACTGTTTATATCAAAAATGTTTTTACTGTGTTGCACGCTTGCACATGTGCATGTTCAAAATGCTATTACAAACATCCGAGTATTCATACAATCATGGATTCATGGTAGTAGTTAAAACTTAAGAAAGTTTAGAAATTTAAGCAGTGAACAAATATTCATTTTGTTTGTATCTTAATTATACAGGCTTTTGGATAAGCTTTATTTAGGAGCTTAATCGGTTTCGATGATACTTAGAAAAAACTTTAAGATAAGCCAGTAAACCCTCAAATACGATTTTAGCTTAATATAATGTTAAAATTGAAATCAGGCCAAATTCTAAACTATTAGGCTTTTAAACACCGGACTTGGATCTGATAATGGGCCGGGCTTTTATTAACTCACATGCAAATTGTTGTTCTATTAGCATCATCGAAGCATCAAATCATCAAAAGTTTCATACTTTTTTTGTTGTTAGTTGTTTGTGTCAGCAGCGACATCCAATTGGGCAGTATACTGACCCTGAAACCCGCCTGATCCTCCTTTATCGCCAGAAAAGGTAAAAGTCCCGAGTAGGACTCGAACTTGAGACCTCCCCTAGCCAAACATCCCATCCCAACAACTTATATTTCTGTATACAAAAACTCACAATACACTGAACCCTTACATAATTCAATAAAATTCCACATCATCATTTTATGTTTTAAGTTTAGAATGCAATCATCTTAAAAATAAAATGAAGAATTTGGTGGAGGGATCACAAAGAGAGGCCAACCAACCATGGTTTCATCCTGATGAAATTCTTGCGACTATGAACACAAATTTTCACTTAGTGGATTAAACATTAACATCATCATAATGTATCATATATGAAACCTTGCCACATATTAGCATCGAGGATGCTATAATTTCTAAGGATGTTCATGAAATGTTTTTATAACCTTTATTTGTTTTCTTCGTTTAGAAAATGAATGATGAGGGAGTTAGTTTATTTCACCATGTTTTGAAAGATGTTATTATATTTTTAACATAATAACATTCCATCCATTTTTAAAGCACCTAACGTAAAAGATATTTGGTCAATCTTTCTATTTATGTCCTTATCTTTTACTAGCAGTATCTTTCTATTAATGTAAAGATATTTGGTCAATCCCCAATACAAAGCACCTAATTTTGACATAATGAAAGATTTCATAGTGCATAATTTTGACAATTCCATCCAACTGCCTAACTTTTGCATCAATTAGCATCAAGTGGTGGATGACCACCCGAAACTTGCACATGTAGTAGCAAACTTGACATCCTAAGACATTATAATTTTAGCTGGATATTTTATAGTTCATATTACTATTTTGGTACATTTCCTTCTTTTAACAACATCAACCATGACCTACAAAGTTAAGTAGTTGTGATAAATAAGCCAACCGACACATGATTTATGTCTAGGCTGATGCTAAGGTGTGACCATACAAGCCAACTAACCACAAATCCTCGTGTTGATCTCGACCAATCAGTCCAAGGATGATGTATTTGAACATATCTCACAACCCGCATTTGATGTTCTTAATGCAAAGCAGTCACATGATATACATCTCATCTTTGCATACGCAAATATGTGTCTAATCTTTATTTACCATTTTAATTTGGTTTACACGGTGTCGGTTTCATATGCTCGTCAACTATGAACCGTAACAGAAAGTTGATGTCATGATTTAAAGGGCAGTAGAGCAAATCTTATGCAAGTGATTTTTCTTTCTGGAAACGGTCTTCTTACCCTTAAATACAAGAATCAGTTCTTTGTCCAACAACCCTATAATATAAAAAACTCATTTCTTTGATAATATGTTTTGAAAGTTCAAATGTCATCGAGATGTATTCTGTAATCACTCAAGTTTTACCACTGAAGCTCGGAACATTTTATGACAATGGCTTGGTAGGTTCAAGTGTGATGGTCGGTCATCAACTCGGTCTTCATGTTGGTCAATCCCCACCGAAGGGGGACACGTCCTAGGCCCCAGAGAGAAAAAAAAAAATAGTCGGTTGAGGTAACCACCAACTTGTGTGAGGATGTTTACGCGTGCTATTTTTATTTAATTGATTTTTATGAGGTATATTTTTATGATGTCGTCTGTTTCTTTATTATATTAAATTGATCATAAAATTGTCTTATAAAATAAAGCTCATGTGACAATAATGTTATTAGTCTCATAAAAGTCACCATTACACTTAACCTTATATAAACTTTAGTGTTAAATTTTATATTTCTAACTAGATATAATGCCCGCGCACGCGCGGGTTTTTTCTAATCATTTAAATAAATTATTATTTTTAATTTCGGGTTTTAATTATTATAACAGGACCTTCAAAACCATTGTACTTTGATTGAGAATTAGGGTTATTTACAAATGTAGTGGGTTTTAATATTAATTAGATTTGGAGGAGATGTTCTTGCGTCAATGATTGTGCGTGAATGAATGATAAGAGATCGAGTTTGATTGATGGAGGAGGAATTTGGAAATGTTGGGACTTCAAATATTTAGTGGGAATGATACTGAATTTTAAGTTTCAGCCCAAATCTTTGAAAAACTTGCTCCACCGTTTTCAAGTTTTAATTTTTTATATTTTGACACATATATTTTTGTAAGTTTTTATTGAATGATTACAAATCACATTCTTTTTTTTGTAGAATATGGATAAATTTAGAAGTATTTAGGATTTTCTTATTTAATATTTAAGAAAATAATAATAATAATAATTTGATTATTACTTAATAAGGTATGATTTGATTTTTTTGAAATGTAAAAGTCCCCACTATGGGTTTTGTTTTATTATATAAAGATTTTTTACACATAAACATGTCAAAAATGCTACTACCTCCATCTCATATTAAGTGTCCATTTTGACTTTTTTGAGTCTTTTTTATTCAACTTTGATCTTAAATTCTAGTGTGAGTTTATCCACACCCTCCCATAGGGAGGGTATCCAATCATTGAATGCATCGCTAGCTTATACGATGTACATCGCGAGTTGTACGATTTGATCAAACCCTCCCTGATGTGACAACATAAGAACGGTATGTATAACACATCCCTAAATTTTATTATTTGTGTTATACAATACTTGATGCAAAATATATGAACGGATTTGGTCTTAAATGTATTTTTATTGGTATATTTTTTATGAATTAGTATATAACAAAAGTAAAAATATTTAACATTAAAGTTGAACAAAAAAGATTATAAAAAGTCAAAGTAAACACTTAATATGAGACGGGAGGAGTATTATCAGCATCCGAGTATCGGACCAACAAAAGCAAACATAGAAAACAAGACATCAATCACAGGCCAAATATATAAAGTACAAGGAAATTATAAACAAGTTGCCACTAGTTGATTGAATGGTTCCACTTCACTACAACTATCTTGACTTTTTCACAAAAGCGATTCTCAAATCTTTATGATAATGTTCTGGATAACAAAAATATATACATTCTTGTTTTCCTACAATAAAAAAATGATACATTTTTTCCACATCCTTGAACTAAAATTCATCATTTGAAAGCCCAAAAAAAGTCAGGAAACTTCTGGTACATGGTTCTAGACAATGCATGACACGTGACTCATCTCTCTCTGGCACGTGCCAATCTCAAAACAACTTTTACCATATTTCTACACTTTTCATTGCCTCATCCTCCACGTAGATTCATGATTATCTACGCTACTACTGCCGTTGGATCCGTTTTGATCCAACGGCTCCGATTTCACATCAGAACCGGGCTGCTGAAGCTGCAGCTCGTTGTATTGTTCTGTAGCTGCAGCTTCACCAAATCCCCCTTCTTTTAACCTTTTCACACCTATTGGCACGCCGAATAACCTAGGACTCATCTCATCTGATTCCGTTCCTTCTAAACCATTCCTACCATTACTATTATTATTACTATTACCATCACCGTTAAGCGAGTTAGCTATACACTCTTCCGCTAACCGCTTTAACGGTAACAAATCTAACGGTTTCAAAACAGTTGTTGGAGTCGGTTGTGAAGGTTGTGAGCTACTACCTTCGGACGGTTTATCCGTCGCGTAATTAGACATCATAACATAAATATTGGAACATAAATTCTTCATTTGGCTAAGCTCTTTATTAAGCTGAACATTTTCTCTTCGTAATCGCTCGTTTTCGCCAGCGAGCTCAGCGTTAGTTCCGCCGTTAGCAATATCTCGTGCTAAACTACCTGTAGCACCCCCACCGCGGGACGAGTTAGACGATATGACTTGCTCTTCACCTGATTCGCTTGGAGAGACTATTCGAGGCGGTGGTGATGTTACTGCAGCCACCGTAAGTGCCGCTGGAGGTGCCACGGCTTGTGGTGTAGCTGGTGGCTGTGCTGGTGTTGTTGCGGTTATTTTACGGCGTTGTATATCGCATAATAGTCGCTTTTCGCCTCTGCGAAAACAATCGTTTGAAAACTCCCAACGATCTGGTACAACTTTTCTAAATCCCTAAGAATTAAATATACATAATTAGATACAAATCATAACAGTACATTTATTTTAAAATAAAGAGACTGCTTAACCCAACGTTATAAACTATTCTACCTACCTAAAGGCTATCTGCTACATATACATGTAATAGATACATAGGCAGATGGTATTAATGGTAGAGAGACTGCTTTAAAAAAATCTCAGCTATCTCCGTCTACAGTTTGAATTTTGACTTTTTAGAGTCTAACTTGTTCAACTTTGACCTTAAATAAATACTTAACTTTTATACTTTTATGTGTGTTATATAATAATTGATGCAAAATATATGAATGGATTGAATTTCAAATGTATTTTCATTGATATAATTTTCATCAAATATTATATAACACAAATAAAAATATTTAAGGTCAAAGTTTGAACAAAAAAAATCAAACTGAACACTTATTATGGGACGGAGAAAGTATAATATAAACTTAAAAAAAAAAAAAAAAGGGCTGCTTTCAGAAATACCGCAACTTACATAGGTATTAAGTTGACGAACAAAGCTGGAGAAATTATTATGCTTAAAATACTTAGGAAGCAAATCCTTGGCAAATTCGGTCGGATTCCAAACAATAAACGTAGATCCATCCTCGTTCCAAGAGATTATATCATCAATAGCTTTATCATCGACAAGCTGATAAGTCTTGGTTAAAAAAGGTGTCGGCAAAGATCTAGATGCGGCGTCTGACTCCACAGGGGGAGGAGCCATATATAAAAACAGCTGAACCACAACATATAACAACAACAATCAATCAATACTTGGCTAAGAAATATATAAAAATCTAAAAATGAATTAATACAAATTAATACCTATAAAATCAGGGTTTGTGAATGCATGTGTGGTGGTAGATCTAGAAGGTTCGTTTTTTTTTAATTTTTTTTTTTTTTTTTGAGAGGATAAAGAGGGAAATAAAAATGGAAATGAAATGAGAAGAAGATTATAAAGAAGGAACGAGAAGGTACGTAAAAGAAAAGGAATAATATAAATTTAGAGTAGTTATTTCGAGAAGTTTCTTAATAGGTGTCAAGTGGTTGGCGGCTCGATTAAAAGAAGGCATTGTGATCATCCATTCAACACCCACACATTGTCAGGTTTGGTCGGCTATCATCTTATGATATACTATGGAGTTTTGCTAAACACTGCCCACTGAGCAATTTTTAAGTCACATTAAATAATTTATTTTTATATTTAAAGTAATTATATATTTAATGCATAATAAATGAACATAAAAATTAATTTAAATATATACCATTTTTGTTTTAATAAAGCTTAAATTTCTTTTTATATTGATATTAAACATTGCTCAGTTGCCATTATTTAGCAAAACCCATCTTCTTGTTATACTTTTATGGGTATGTTTGGTAAGGAGGTATGGATATGGAAAATGGAAATAAAAGTTAGGGCACTAGGAGTGGACAATTTGAATTTATCATACTTCTGAAATTCAACCAATAAGCTTCAGCCAACTTATTCTCATAAATTCTCATACCTCCCAACCTAATCCACTGGCGCCCGATAAATTCTGATACCTCCCAAAAAAAAAATTTCTCTTTTTTTTCTTTTTAATACTTAAAGTGAAGTGGTTTTGGTCATATGGACCTTTTGAATGAATTTATCACCACCGACATGTTAAACCGTCAAGCATGAATTTTACCCACAAACTTGATACCGGCGGCGGTGTTACCGCCGGTATGGTGCATGAATTTGGTCATACCGCTATCCACTCCTACCGGCCTTATACATAATGTTTGCGGATATAGATTTCAAATATAGAATTGATATCTCTTTATTTGGTATTTAATACTCCCTACGTTCCTAAATATAAATCCATTTTGATTTTTTTAAATTCTTTTTAATCCAACTTTGACTGTAATTATTTTTTTTCGTGTTATATAATACTTGATGTAAAATATTTAAATGAATTTGTGTTTTAAATACATTTTCATTTGTATACTTTTCATCAAGTGTTATATAACACGAAAAAAAATAATTAAGGTTAAAGTGGGAAATAAAAAACTTTGAAAAATGAAAAATGGACTTATATTTTGGGATGGGTGGAGTATATCACTTAGGGCCCGTTTGGTTCGTAGACAGATTTAAGATTATGATTTGAATTAGAATTATGATTTGAATTTGCATTTAATTTAATGTAAGTAACAAAAAATGTATTATAAAAATATAAATTGTTATTTTATAATTTTATATAAATATTTTATATTATAAATTAATTACATTTAAATGTAGAGAAAACAGAGAAATAGAGAAAAAAAAAATTGTGTGGGCCTCTTAATCCACTCAAAGCCTAACTATTTTAGAGCATCTACAATGGGTAAAATTGTTAAAAGCTTTTTACTATTTTAAAAAGACATTTTGAAGAGTTTTTTGCATTGCAACTAAAAAAGTTTTTATACAAAGACTTGATAAACATCAACACTTTGTTCTTGACTCTTTTTTTTAAATGGAAGGGAAAGAAAATGTAAGGAAGGAAAGAGAATGGTGAAGGAGGGGAGTGAAAGCTGTGAGGGTGATGGCAATGGAGTATTCGAAATTATGAGAGGATTTTTACCGACCAATCACAGACTGTCACGTGGCAGCCAAAATAAGAAGGATTTGAAATCCTAAAGTGTTGGCAGTGGAGGACTATGAAAGATTTGGAATCATGCCTCATTTTATTTATTTATTATTTATATATAATATTATAAATAATAAAAATTATATGCAAACTTATGATTGAGAACTCTTCTTATTGTTTAGCATCATCATCACAGGTGAGACTTCATCCCCTCCAATTTTTCATAACCTTTTACTTCATCTTCTTCTTCATCTTCCGATTCCAATTGTGGTTCTTCATTTATTGCAACTATCGATAACTTATCATCCATCATAATAAATAACTACGGAATAATAATCAAACCAACAAACTAAATATACAGAATCGACTCAACAATGATAACTTAAGGTTAGGTTTATGTTTACATCTGGATCTCTCTCTATATATACAAGCCCCAAACGGTCAAAAAAAAGAGCCGTTGGGTTTGTCTTTTTCTTGCTTCATTCTTCATCACTCGTCTGCTTCCCCAAGACTCCAAAGCACAAGCCGCTGGAGGCAAGGGGGTTGGCGGCAGTGTTTGCCGGCGGCCTCCCCCCAAGCCGCTGGCGGCATTAGCTCCATTGCCATCACCCTGACTAACTTCGTGTTCTAGAGAAAAAGTGAACGGAAATGATAGCAAGTGTGCTTTTGAATATTAAATTAAAAAGTGTAAAGAAAATTACAATTATAACCCTTCATTGAAACCTGTGCTTTTGAATTTTAAATTAGATAGAAAGGTGATATGGTCATTTCAATGTTTATTAAATCTCTTTCATCCCTTTTCATCCGAAAAGTGGGCTGGAAGTTGTGGCTCAAAATATGTGACGTTTTCACTCCTTTCCACTTGCTTTACCCCCTTTTTCTTTTTGTAAAAAAACTTGAGAACATGATAATTTTTATTTGCTCTCACTTCCACTTCTTTTCTTTCTTTAGACTATGTGTAATAGGGCGTTAAAACCTATTTTTTTTCCTTTTATCGCGCCCCGAACAAGCCCCTCAACTATTACCCGTAGGCGCTGAAGGTCTAAAAATCAGTTGGGGCATTTCATGAACCACGCCAGCGCCCTCTCTTCATTCGAAAAAAATACCCGTTCAACGGCTATATTGCCGTTACTTTTTTTTTTTTCTTTTTTTTTTTTAATTCAATTAACTTTATAAATTTTACCTACAAAACCCACTTCAAACCATCAATATTTATACATTTTCTCTCAATTTTTATAAACTATCTCTCTCTTTTTATACAACATTTTTATCACAATGTATCCCAACCGTCCAACCCGCCCATAAAATTACACCAACCCCGGTTACGTTCGTCCTCGTCGTGTTAACGAGTTTGGCGAGGGTGCGTTTTCAAACCAAGAACTTCTCGATGTCATCTTGCATTTGCCACCGAACATGCAACCGCAAATGGGGTTTCAAAATTACGGTTACAGTAACCAAAATTACGGGTTCAACGCGTACAACCAACAAAACACCTCTCAACAATTCTCGTCTCAAAATTTCGCGTCTCAACAATTTCAACCGCATCAATTCCCGTCTCAAAACTTCGCATCTCAACACGAGCCGGCTGACGTCGAAGATTACGAGAGGGTCCCGGAGAATCCTCCAAGTGTTACGAAGGGTAAGAAAACCGCCGCCGCCGAACCGTCTTAACCAAAAAAGCGGTCGCACAAAAAGAAACCCGCGAACGAGCCGAAAGCCCTGATCAAGCGTATGCCTTGGACCGATCACGAGGAAATGTGTTTGGCACGTGCGTGGATAGAAATTGCCACGGATGCTAACGTCGGTAAGTTTAAATAATTTTTTTTAGTTACTATGTTTATGTTTAAATAATTTTTTTTAGTTACTATGTTTATGTTTAAATAATTTTTTTTTAGTTATTATGTTTATATAATTTTTTTTTACTAACTTATTATGTTTTTTTTTCTGTTGTTTAGCGGATTATCAACGGGGACACGTATTTTGGCATCGGGTTCGAGAAGCGATTTTTACCGCCATGGATGTTGGACCCGATTACCGTACGCAAGACATGATTTCGGGCAAGTGGACCGAAATGAACAATCGGTGTCAATTTTTCAACAGTTGCTACAACCGAAAAAAGAATGTCGTACCGAGCGGTGAGAGTTTGTTGGAATGGCCGTACCACGCCGCTTGCAAGGAATACAAACAAGCCAAGCTTCAACCATTCCAATTCAAGGAGGTATGGGAGTACCTTCACACCCATCAAAAATGGCTAGATCAACCACCTTTGGAAGTTCGTACAACGAGACCGTCGAAACGGTCCAAAAGTGAATTATCATCCGCCCCCGAACACGATAGCCAATCGTCCGATGCCCACACGTTCAACTTAAACGACGATGTGGAAGAAGACGAAGTCGTCGTTCTCGAGAGGCCAAGGCCCCCGGGTAGGCGAAGTGCCAAAGGAAAAGGGGTTTCCTCATCCTCGTCCGCCGCCCCCGACAACAACGCGTTGAGCCAAATTGCGGCTCAACTTGCGAGGATAGGGGATGAGGCGGAGCGTCGTCTTGCGCTTAAAGAAAAAAGATACAACGACCTCCAAACGATTATCAAAAGGAAAGATTTGGCGCAACTGCAACGAAGTACCGAGGGGCTAGACCCCGAGGCAAAAGAAATTAACGAACAACTCAACGAAGAAATCCGCCGAAAATATCGTGACGCTTAGTTTTTATTTTTATGTAATATTTAGTTGTCGTTTTTTTTTTTAAATTATGTTTGTCGTTTTTTATTTTTAATTATGTAATGTTTTAAGTTTTATTTTAATGAAATTGTCTTTTTTTTATATTATTTTAGTTTTATTTATTAGTTTTAGTGATTAACATAAAAATAAAAAATGGGTGTCACATGTCACATCATGCCCATCTACTTTTACACAATTTTTCCTTCCAAGCCCATATTTCATACCAAACAAAGTTTTTGGCTTTAGCTTTTAAAAACCAATGCCAAAACCATATACCAAACGTGCCTTAAAATAAATAGGATTGAGATATTGTCTTCTTCTTTTGTTTTTTTAATTTACAGTTTTTCATTTTTTCCCGATTCGTTTATTGTTCTTTTAAGGTGAATATTTCTTTTCTTTTCCATAGTAATCATACAATATATATACAACTTGAAGTAGTTTCTCCTTGCATACAACAAATTATAATTTGAAATAAAAAAAATGGTACATAGATTGTCTTGTTTTGGTGATATATAGGGCTAATAATGTGACCTAACAAAAGACCTACTCTATTTATCTTTTGACAAGTGTGATATATTTTTTTTTTCTTTCATTATTTTCTACAAATTAATTCTTCAAATGCAATAATTACATCTTTAGGTCTAATTTTAAGTGTAGGTTTTAAGGGTGCGTTTGGTTTGTAAGTGGGTTTAGAATCGGATTTGGATTTGGATTGGTTTGAAAGAAAATGAGGAGAGAAAAAGATATGATTGATTAAAAAAAATGTTTGTTATAAAAGAAAGAGTTAAGAATACTTTTATTATATTAGATAAAAATAAAAAGAAAAAAAAAAAATAAGATAACCATTCGATTAATGAATGAAATCAAACATAAGATTAAAAAAATATAAAAGTGGGACCAGTTTTATGGGAAAAATAAATTGTCATATGAATTCACCGGAAACCTACCCATTTGATAAAGAATCAGGGTGCGTTTGGTTTGTAAGTGGGATTGGAATTGGATTCGGATTTGGGAAAGGTTTGAAAGATGTGGGAAAGATTTGAGAAAAAAGTAGTTGAGAGAAAATATATTATTATATATAATTATATATAATTTATTAAATTTTATATTGTATTTAAATATTATATTATAATAAAAAAGTTAAAAATGTGAGAGTAAAAAGTGGCGAGTCCCACAGGTTTGTGCAAAACCCACCATATTAGATGGAATTCATTTTTGATACTTTCATTCTATTCCTTGTAGCTAAACCATGAACCAAACTAGTTTTTTAATTATAAGGCCCACATCAATCATTCCAAACCTATAAAACAAACGCACCCTCACTTTTTTGTAATGATTTCATTCTTTAAATCTATGCCCCTGTACCAAACATTATTACTCTATTTAGTAATGAATGTATTCCCTCATATCTACACCCATAAAACCTTAGTATTCAAATCATTTTTCTTAATCTTCTTTATAAAAAAAATACTACTTCCTCCGTCTCAATTTAATTGTCAGGAGACAAAAAACACAAAGATTAATAAAAGTGAGACCACTTTTGTTTTCAACCACTCAAGAGAATATTCCTCTAATATATTCTCTAGTTTTTACTTAAAAAGAAAAATGGACAATTAATTTGAGAAATCCATAAAAAGAAATATGAACAATTAAATTGAGACGGAGAAAATATCTTTTTAGATGTACTCGCTTAAATGAGTGACTTTTTTAAAACTTGAAAACTCACATGAAAGATTGTTAATTGTTAAACTTATTGTGTGCGCACCATATGTTCAGTGGGATGACACAAAGAAGTAGAAGTGTTGTTTCCCAATTGATTTAGATTGTCCTTTGTTTGTTGTCATCATTTTATAGTTTCATAACTTGAATGTATAATATGGACTATATTAATGGACTTTTTATGCATCCTTAAATCGGTAACATTTTAAAGAACATGCTTGAGTAAATTACTATAGATAACTTGTCAGCGTGGCTGCTACTTTTTATTTAAATTGGAAGACTTCAAGTAATATAAATAGTTGCTCGTAATAAAAATGCAATATGAAGTAGCAATTTTATTCTAAACCCATGCTATCAATCCAAACAACAATGTTGGAATTGATATGCATGATCATGTTCATTGCCATTACATCTCATACCTAATCTCATATCCATTGCGATTCATAACAACAAACCAGACGCACCCTTAGTGTCTGATAATTTCTAGTTTTCTATGGATAGTATGTTATGATGGCTTGTAACTTAATTGTAAAGTTTGCATTTTACAAAAGGGTTTTGCTATTTATAAACTTAACAACTATGTTCATACAATTGGTGGTAATAGTGACAGCGATTACCACCGTCAACTCATCGACACATCAACTTCTCTCTCTTCAACCAACATCACCACTAAGAGTGTTAGGTATGGTAATGCCGAGGCCGGCGTTATGCCTAGCTAGCAAGGCGTTGCCCGGCGTTACCATACCACCACCACCGCGTTGAGCTTGGCGTTATCGTCCAAGTTACCACACAAACGTGGGACGAAACGCAAATATGGACAAAATTAATTTCAATGGTTTTATTTATTTATTTATTTATTGGGATTTAAATGGGTTTTTTTTGTGTTTTGTAGTGTGTGTTACTTTGCAAGGAAGAAGAAGAAAAAAAATGGTGGAACTATTGAAGCTGTAGCCAAACAAAGAAGACAAAGGTTATTTATTTATTTATTTATTTATTTTATTATTATTTTTAATTTCTAGTTTTTTATTTAGGTATCTGTAATTTGTTTTTTTATTTAAGAGTAAACTGCAAAATACATCCCTGTGGTTTACACCTTTTGGCACATTACATCCCTGTCAGAAACTATTGGCAATATACATCCCCCGTTAGGCAAACGTTTGCCACATTACATCCCTAAGTTGGATAGGCGTAATCTTTCTCCGTTAAGTGTTTGCATCGTTAGTCCCTCTGTTAAAATGTTTGCACCGTTAGTCCTATGGGTTAAGTCTATTTGCACCGTTAGTCCTTCGTTACGTTTTCGTCCGATTTTTTACGTTTTCGTCCGGTTTTTTACGTTTTCGTACGATTTTTTACGTTTTTGTCCGATTTATTATGTTTTCGTCTGTTTTTTTACGTTTTCGTCCGATTTTTTACGTTTTTTTTCCGATTTTTTTCGTTTTCGTTCATTTTTTTACGTTTTCGTCTGTTTTTTTACGTTTTCGTCTGTTTTTTACGTTTTCGTCCGATTTTTTAAGTTTTCGTCCGATTTTTTACGTTTTCGTCCGATTTTTTTCGTTTTCGTCCATTTATTTACGTTTTCGTCTGTTTTTTTTACGTTTTCGTTCGATTTTTTACGTTTTCCGTTTTTCTTTTGTCTTTTTTACGTTTTCGTCCGATTTTTTTTACGTTTTCGTTCCGATTTTTTTCGTTTTCGTCCATTTTTTTGTTTTTCGTCCATTTTTTTACGTTTTCGTCTGTTTTTTTTTACGTTTTTCGTCTCATTTTTTTACGTTTTCGTCTGATTTTTTTCGTTTTCATCTATTTTTTTACGTTTTCGTCTGTTTTTTTACGTTTTCTCCCTTTTTTTTACGTTTTCGTCTATTTTTTATGTTTTCGTCCGATTTTTCTTTCGTTTTTCGTCCGATTTTTTTCGTTTCGTCATTCTTACGTTTTCGTCTGTTTTTTTACGTTTTCTTTTTTTTTCGTTTGTTTTTTTTTTACGTTTTCGTCTGATTTTTTTTCATTTTCGTCTGTTTTTTTACTGAAAAAATCGGACGAAAACGTAAAAAAAATAGAACAAAACGTAAAAAAATAGACGAAAACGTAAAAAAAATGGACAAAACGCAAAAAAACAGACGAAAGCTTAAAAAAATGGACGAAAACGAAAAAAATCGGACGAAAATGTAAAAAATCGGACGAAAACGTAAAAAAACAGTCGAAAACGTAAAAAAAGGACAAAAACGTAAAAAAACAGACGAAAACGTAAAAAAATTGATGAATTCTTAAAAAAACAGACGAAAACGTAAAAAACGGACGAAAACGAAAAAAATCTGACGAAAACGTAAAAAAACAGACGAAAACGTAAAAAATCGGATGAAAACGTAAAAAAAACAGACGAAAGCGTAAAAAAAATGGACGAAAACGAAAAAAATCTGACGAAAACATAAAAATCGGACGAAAATGTAAAAAAACAGACGAAAACGTAAAAATCGGACGAAAAAGTAAAAAACCGGACGAAAACGTAGAAAAACAGACGAAAACATAAAAAAAATGGACAAAAACGATAAAAATGGACGAAAACGAAAAAAATCGGACGAAAACGAAAAAAATCGGGCGAAAAAGTAAAAAAACAGACGAAAACGTAAAAAATCGGACGAAAACGTAAAAAACCGGACGAAAACGTATAAAACCAGACGAAAACGTAAAAAAACGGACGAAAACGTAACGAAGGACTAACGGTGCAAATAGACTTAACCCATAGGACTAACGGTGCAAACATTTTAACGGAGGGACTAACGATGCAAACACTTAACGGAGAAAGATAACGCCCATCCAACTTAGGGATGTAATGTGGCAAACGTTTGCCTAACGGGGGATGTATATTGCCAATAGTTTCTGACAGGGATGTAATGTGCCAAAATGTGTAAACCACAGGGATGTATTTTGCAGTTTACTCTTTATTTAATGAATGAAATATTAGTTTGTTTAAGTAAATGAAAAAAGAAAAAAAATGTAGGTCCCAAAATGTGATGTTATGGGGGTGTTATGAATTATAATAAGGGGTGATTTTGGGTGTTAAATATTTTGATGTTGAAGTGATGTGACGCTGATGTGACGGTACTTTTTTGGTGTTATAGCGTTATTACACCTGGCCCTCTGACCTAGTGTGAATAACACAAGCAACATAACCACCAAACTATACCCACTTTAAGCACAAATATACCTCACCAAATACTCTCACACACACAAAACGAGAGAAAAAGAAGTCGGTCGTCTCTGACTTGTGCTAAAAAGCCATGTGAGACGTGTCGTAGGGGGTGGTTTAGTAACGAAAATGCGTGTTGAGAGTGCCACATAGGACGTAAGACGCGTTCTTGTGGTATTATTACCAGTAGTCTAAGTTAAAAATATACAATAAAGGTGGTTCATTTAGTTGTTCAAAAATAGTAAAATTCCGTGAGTGATTATTTTAAAGATACAAATCATTTAAAGATGTTTGGGTTTCTTAGACATAGTTTCAATGGTTATGTTTTTGCATTTTCATTCACAAAATTAGTGGTAGTTATTGTTTTTAGTAGCTGAAGCTATTATTTTGAAGATCTATGTATATAGGCAATTGTAACTTATATCATTAAAGTATAAGATAAATGAATATTTTTTTTTTCGAACATTCAATCGAGATACGACATATGAGAAACCTCACTGAATAATAGTGAAGCCTTGCACGTACATTTATGGCATTAAGTATTATAACATCAGTTCATATTAATAATGTTACGCTACCTTTTACCATAATAACACGGTCTTATAACTCTTTCAAAATTTATCACTATAACAGTGACGTTTCTCGCCGAATATGAGAACCTACATTTCTGTTTTAAGAGTTCACTGTTTCGAACCTTAGATGTTGAGTATTATATAGAGAAGCTTGATCCTTACTAACTTAATACAACTTACATAGTTACATGGTTACCGAGTTTTGTTTCATATTCCCATATCTATCTTTGAATGTCAAGAGATCACCTCATAATTCCTTGACATAGAAAACCTGAGATGTATTTATAAAAAGTTAGTTAATGAGAATTTAGAAAGGCATGCTTTTTTTAGAGAACTAAAATACTACTTCAGTACGTGTTACCAAAAGTATACTCATTATGATTATACCATAAAGCATATGTTGTACTCCGTAATACTTTCTACTTGTGGATCTTTTAATCATAAATAAAAGAGTCTTCAGATTGAAATGTAAGACTTCTTTTTATACAGTACTACTTTATTTTAGAGAACATGAGCACTACATATGGTCCCATGACTATATTGAATATGTCCGTAAAAGACAATGGGGCAAAATGTACTTTTGCGACATGTGGCAACGTTCGTGGACTCGTGAAACAGAATAAGTTCAATAACTGTGCAAGTCTCATCCAGAAACATATGCTAAAACATGATATAGTTGTTACTTGTTACTCCGTACTTTGTTAGGCTAACCATAAGACCGGGCGTAGTAACTAGTAAGGGGTTGGACAACGTCTCCTCTTTTACACTTATGCGTGAAGCCTTAAAACACCACCACCACCTTCACGCGTAATGGCGGTCCTTTGAACATGAATTGGTGGTCTGCAAGACTAATTCGGTTTTGTTTGTTTTTTTGAGGGTGTTGGTGTATTTGTGTTTAAGTGTAATATGTTTTTATGGTAATTTTGGTGGTTTTATTACATCTATTTGGTGGTGATGTTAGTGGTAGGGGAGAAACCATTGAGTCGACGTTAATGATATTGGTTCTTAGTACAATTAAAGACGTGTCTAAGTGTTGCATCATTTTTTACTCTACATTTTATCCCGTCAACTATCACTTTTGCTTTTATCTTTCAATCTAATTAATTTTAGGTTTAAATAGTTAGTATCAAATGAGAAATAAAATTAAAATAAAAAGAGTGAGAAGAAATCATAGCCGCACATTTCAGATGCATCTACAAATTTAGATGCATCTCCTCTTAAATTTCTCCCCTCATTTGAAAGGTGTGTCTGAAATTTTTCTCATTATGGAAGCCACCTCGATGTTCCCATTGTAAGTTATTTGGTCATATTGATGCTAACTGTCCCAAACATGGTGTCCAAGTAGTTGATTCGAATAATGCAAAACGAGTAGGTTAGGATGGATTTCAACAGGTTCCTCGTAAACAAAACCGTGTTTTGGCTATGGGAAGTCATAGGAACTTTGATACTCGTAGAGGTGGTGGTATTCCAGTGGGTAAAACGCAACAGAGATGGGTGTATCAACCAAAGCAATCAAAACAGGTTGAGGATACAGGGACACAAAATGTTACAAAAGAAAAAACAGATGGGTGTAAGGTGGCTAGTATTGGGAAAAGTAACAATAAGTCGCATCGTGCTTCAACTTCTAATCGATATGCTTTTTTGGATGGAATGGATGATGAGGAAGTGTTGGAATTTAAATAACATGACATTCATATAAATAAATAACACACATCAAAGAGCATAGCGGAAGCAAGGATCATATAATTAACATGTATAAAGATTACCGAATAATAAAAGTTAACGTACATTTTGATCCTAGCAAGAACAAGGATCGAACTTCTCTTTTCTTCTCTTGATCAAATAAAAGGATTAACGTGAAACCCCTTACCGTTTTGTTTCACAATCCAAGATGGAATAACTAAAGTAAGTTATTACCGAGGTCTTGTACACACGTACTATAACCAACTAACGTATGGTGCTAGCAATAGAACACAATTATTAAACCAAAACTATTTTGTTTAATAAAACTTGAATCTTTTATTCAAGAAGGAAGTAAGAATAAAATCATTCTTCTACATACTGTACGATACATATGTCAAAGATATCATGTGGTATTAATAACATGCATAGTGTATATACTGTACAATGCATATCTTTCACGATGCATATCATTCACCAAGGGTTGTTGGTCGAATATATTATTATTCACCTCAATAATGAGAGCTTTGAGGAGTTTATATAAGCTCTAAACTTGCTCTCCAAGTTTGAGTCTAATACCTCCTCTAGTTCTAAAACTCGACACTCAACCCCCTCATTTATTTACTAACGGTCATTAGTCAATTTCGTTAATTACTTTAACGTCCGTTAGTCGTTATTTGTGTTCAAATAATTAAATACAAAAACATTTATATATATTAATTATTTACGTTAATCATTCATACGTAAAGTGTGCAATCCTAAGGTCCCGGGTTCGATTCTAGTCATACACGAGTTAATATATTTTCACAAACTCTAACAGCTCCCACTTGGAAATCTATTAAAAGTGTAATTGACATTGGTTAGCGTCTAGCAACATGCCAATGCCCCTAGTACAACTCGGGTGGTGGTCTCCTGAAAAAACCACTTGATGATTAATCATCATACTTATCCTTTTGTTTATAATACCACATTAATAAAGATATGGATCTAAGTCATTCTTTATTAATAATTTTGTTTCTCGTTGTTTTCGATTGAGCAAGATTACTAAATATTCTGAACATATTCAGGGGAGATCTTGGGCGTGCGCACGCAAACATCTTGTCAACCCTACGATGGGCCCAGCAGTATTAAACTTCAAACAATTTGAAGGAACAAATTCTATCTTGACTACGAGCATAACTCATGCACTTCGCAACGCTTCTGAAAACAATCCTTATAGCTACCAGTTACGTATAGCGTTAAATTGAATCACAGAAATGCATTACATGCATGACAGTTATCTGGCATCTCAAGTCTGAGGATAACTATATTCACATGATTTACTTGATGACAAGATCTATAAAGTAAACTCATGAAGTTGGGATAAGTCCTATATTCAAACCATTTGAATATCATGTGAAATTGGTATGTCAACGCATCAATATACTTTCAAGTATATTCTACCAATACTCAGATTTGTCTTAATTTAATGATATTCCCATATCGTTAATCAACAACGGACAATTTAGAATAACATAAGTTATTCACGGATTTAAACATGCAAATATAGGATACAGTCTGTTATTAATAAAAACGAACGTACCAAGTACTTTAATTCATTGTAAATAATAATTTCTTAACATCCCTTATCCAAATACTAAAATAGATCAATGCATGATAATTCTTATTAATGAATTATGCCTCAAGTCATGTCAAACATACTTGTTGACAAGGCATAAATCAACTAATCTTGATCTATCAAAATTTTGAGAATACTTATTTTAAGAACTTAATAAATAAAATTCTTGTATGTGTGCTATCAATTATCTTGATATTACCACATAATATTTCATAAAATGCGTGACATCCTCAACCACGAATTTATGACAATTAAACTATCAAACCTTTTATAGTTTAAAATAATTCTAATTCTTTAATGTATAATGCAACTATGCTTACAGTTAATCATAACTAGTACTCATAACCATTAATAATGATGAAATCCCACCATGACTAGTATTGAGTATCATCTCAATCTTATTAGCATCATTGTATGCAAACAACAATATGCTCTTTAAAATTCCGTAAACTTTAATATCCATTGTGTAATCTTTGATACCTTCAAATCTTTCAAGATTTGTCGGCTATAACAGTTACGCAACAATTTTCCATATGGTTCATGATGTGCGTGTGTGTATTTATTGCTCTAATTTATACCCACGGTATGTCGTTGTGGTTTTAGCAGTATTCAAGTTTTAAATTTATATTTAGCCGACTTATCAATAACACACACTTTAACGAGCAGTGTACCCGGTCAGTATGAATATAATGGTAAGTAGAGTGTCGATCACTAAGAGTGGAACGTATTATCTAGTTATTCTAATCAGTATTTTAATATCTTAAGTTAGCTATACAACCTAATCTAACGCAAAGGGGGTTCAGCCTGAGAGACTGGCACGGTTTGGTAATGATTAAATATAAACTAAACTAATAGGCACGAATCAGCGATTAGCACACACGTACACAGATAGATACTTGAGACAATAAGAAGACCTGTCCTGATAATTAAGTAGCTTGTCACTTGTTTTATTGCTAGTTTTATATGAAGTGTATGTAATTAACCCTTTCTCGTTGGCTCTAATCTTATCGGCGAGTAAACCCTTAATGATTACTTATGTCTATCCTATTTATTAAAGAGACACTGAAACAAATAGGCGAGGAAGGGGCATGGCGACCCAAGCAATGCTCAGCTAGACACAGAGGTTATCAATGCACTAATAAAAGTCACCAAAGACATCAACATATAAACTTTAATTAATGGGAAAGCAATTTTAAGGGGTGCCCATGGTTTTTCGTAGTCACATAGAATCGGCCCATCAATCCTGATGAATTAAAGTGTACTAATACAATAAAACAAAACTACTTAATGAATTGAATACATGCAGGACCTTCTTACAGCTCTTGTATCTTCGTTTAGGGTGTGTCTTGTGCAGCTAACACGTCTGACTTCGTCCTAGGGTTTCGGTCTTTCGCTAAGTCTCGTACTCCGTATATTTTTTTGCACAAAAAATTCGTCTGACTTTGGGGTATTTATAGTTTCTGTCTGAGGGTTAGATGCGGCGCATTGAATAAGTAGATGCGGCGCATTGACTTAACTTCGCGTGGGGTCCAAGATTAATATATTCAGGAATATTCGTACACCGCCAGAAGATGCGGCGTAACTTCATTTCTCTATGCGGCGCATGTCCTTTGCCGTCTTGGATTATAACTTGTGAAATCTTGATAGTGATGCGCCGTATGTACGAAGTAGGATGCGGCGTATCTGGAGCAGAATGATCTTGATCTTGTACATTTCAGTAGACTCTTAACTTCTTGCTTGTTTTGCTCCATAATTAGTCCAAAATCGCCAAGTTTCACATAATACTTGTTTTTATACCTGAGAATTACAAAAGTAAACATTAACGTATCGATTCTCACAGATAATATAATAAAACAAGTCAAATAAATAGGATAAATGATGGTAATAAAATGTACTTATTTGAGTTCATCAAATATCCCCCCACTTGAACTTTACTGGTCCCCAAGTAAACCTTAGAATAAATCATATGAAAATGTATCCTAAAAGATGTTAGGATTAATTTTTATATTTAAGCATGTATTCGTTTTGTCATAATTGCACAACCAAACACTTAACGAATTAGAAGTAAAATAAAATACTTTGATAAAAGCAAATCTAATCGTTTAACTGTCCAGTCATGACGAATATTCTATCATAAGCTTGGCAAGTATACGCATCTCCCCCACTAAAGCCAAGGAATAACAAGTCTAAAGCGGTAAAAAGAGTTTGTAGGTTAAGGGTTAATCATTCTTCTTAATCTCTATCGATCTCAAATTCTAGAAAAGGCGACAAAATCACAAATACATGATCGAATCCACGAACACGATACTTGCAATTGCTCAAATCCTTAACTCGAATGGGCTAAAGATAGGACCAAGTAATCTTTACCAATAATATTATATCAAAAAGGGCGACAAAATCATAAATACATAGCCGAATCCACGACTACGATACTTAAGATTTCTCAAATCCCTAATCTCAATAAATCAAAGGTTTGGATAAAGAATAATATAGGGTATGGATAATATTTGGGATACAAATTGGTGTAAAATGAAAAATAAACAAAACAGATAAATTAAAATCCTAAGTGTGGTAAATTACTTTCCCAACCATCCCATGAATAAGACTCATATCATTGAATAACTCACGCTTTAACACTTGAAACACACGCTTTAGGTAGACACGAATTATACTCAACAAGATCTCAATCAAAGAATAAACCTTAGTTGGCGTTCCCATAACGACCAACTCCCATTCAATCCATAAATATAATATACAACAAATAGTGGTGATATCGACCACTTAATACAAAACTTTACATAAGTTGGTTAAAACAAACTTTCAACTTTTTTTTTTTTTTTTTTTTTTTTTTAACATCAACATATATAAACATAGATGTGTAAAATTTCACCACATCACTATAATGATAACTCTGGATAATTTTTCCATACTTTTCATGACTTTCAGAAATAACGGTAATAGTGAAAGTAGTAAACACACGAAAAATAAACTCAAAGATATACAATATTTACTTTCATACCAATTGCATTGTGCAATTTCCCGACCTAACCGAAGATAATGAATTACGCACGCGAACACAGGTAATGTAAGGAAACACACTTTGCCTAAAGCAATTAACCAATCACGGATTTTAATCTACAGGGTAGGCTAAGGTGTAAGGGTGTAACGAAATATTATAACAAAGGTGTAAGAAACGAAAGGAATGGCTCTGAGTGTTTCTCTATGGGTATCTTACTCTAAATGTGAGAGTAACAAAGGGTTTATACGGGGGTTAACTAACCAGTGTAGTTAGTTAATATCACATAACATATAAAGGCTATTTGGGTGTAATCCTAGAAATTTACCAATTTAGACAAGTCATTCCAATTATGTAGATAATACTTATTATGGTGGTCTCGAATAGTATACAAGCCAAGTTCTAAAGTTTACAAGTCACCGGCACACTCATAGATTTGTGAATTTTGAAAAGTTCACAATTTTTGAAATAATGTTATGTGTGCAGCTATGTAATTTAGACTTTAAACAAAAACATGCTAAAAATTTTAAATTTTGATATATTAAGCGTATTTTAAGCATATTTTGAAAAAGTTTAGGACAAGTAAGTGTTCTAATTCTCCAATCCCCCCACTTAAGTTAAACAACGTCCTCGTTGTTTGTGTCAAAGATTAAAAAAACTGGAAAATAAAAGAATTAGAACAAAAAAACTCCCCTGAGATTTGCTCGGTATGATCCTCCATTATTCGTATAAGAGCAAAAATCATCTTTCTTGTGGATGAGAACGTTTAAGCTTCATATTTGATGTGTCCACAAGAAATGCAGGAATCTATAATACCATTCAGACTTAAACACACCTAAGTTAAGAAGGTTCAAACTTGCATAATACATTAGTAGTTAGTAAAAATAAAACTTAAAAATTAAAATGAAAATCATCAGGTCAGTCGATACGCCGTATCTTATGGAAGAAGATACGCCGTATCGAGCCTGGAATAAATACGAATCAGAATAGAAGATGCGTCGCATCCTTAACCAGGGATGCGCCGCATTAAAATACTGACAGAAAGTTTTAAAGTCAAAAGTAAAAATGCAGAAAATTAAATAAGATATGACCAGAGCAGGCGATGCGTCGCATCTTAGGATAGAGATGCGCCGTATCTTCTGCGGGCCTGACTGACTCGACACAGAACAAAATAGTAAAAATTTTCCGGGTTGTCTCCCGGTCAGCACTTGTCTTTATTCCAGAGTCTTCAAGTTAGACTCACGTTTAGCTCCTTATTATCGATCACCGAAAGAGTCGGAAGCATCGCGCTCCCTCATCGCCAGTCCAGTAATATTGAACACTCCTTGCTCGTCCTTAATTTCCACGTCATTCTTCTTTAATATCTGTATAAACAAAGTTCTGTCCCTTTCGGGTAGAGATGACAAAATGATAGACGGGAAATTCTTATTATTATATAGGCATAAATATGCAAGGTGGGGTGGTAGTTCAATAAACACATCATTATTCAAATTTGTATTCTCAACTATTCTCCTACGTTTGTTAATTACTACGCAATCATACCACTCATCATCAGAATCATTAACAATATCGCGCCTAAGTTCAGTAGGTACATTAAGGTCAATAAATTCCTCGAAGTTCTCATGATTAGGATTAGTTGAGTTGTTTTGAATCAATGTTTCTCCCATAAGCCTAGCTTCTAGATCGATGTCCATACGTTCTCTTAATCCTAGCACATAGACGCCTCTAATTATGCTTTCAGTAGGATCTTGGCACTTATAGACTAGTTTATTATTCCCTACCTTTAATGAGATTTTTCTCTTAAACACATCAATCTTAGCATGGGCGGTAGACAATAAATGTCTTCCAAGGATTAAAGGAATCTTAACATCCTCGGACATATCTAATATAACAAAGTCTACAGGGAAAACAAACTTCTCAATCTTAACTAGCACATTTTTAGCAATCCCTTCAGGTCGTTTTACCGTTTTATCAGCCAATTCAATAAGCAACTTAGTTGGTGCTAATTTTCCTAGTCCTAGGGTAGTGAATGTCTTAAGGGGCATTACACTAACGCTAGCTCCTAAGTCAGCTAACACATTATTGAAAGATATATCATTAATTGAACAAGGTAAAGTAAAACTTCCTGGGTCTTTTTCTTTATGAGGCAAGGCATGTAAGTCGGTTGCAGAGCTCTCTTCTTTCATTGTAGCCTTGATCTCCTCTTCAATCTTTGTCTTCTCTTTGAGTAATCTTCTTAAACTGATTGAAGAATTAAAGAAAAATTCGGGTTTTGCAACATCATTACCATTCATCAATCTTCTAGGTATGTTAGGCGTGACTTCTTCAGTGGTGCTTATGGCCTTGACATGATCTCTTGGGTTGGTTTCAGTTGAGCTTGGTAAACTTTCGTATCCCCTTTCTTGAAGAACTTTGCTCATTTGTCCAATTTGTTGTTCCAATGCTTTGATCGAAGCTCCTTGATTTCTTGTAATAGTGTCTGTTGAGGCTCGGATTTCTTTGATCATAGCAGTGTTCTCTTCATGTCTTTTAGCAGCATCGGCCATAATTTGCTTAAGAGTGTCATCTAGAGTCTGCCTCCTTTCTTGATAAGTGGGATTAAAGTTGTTCTTTTGATAGTATCCCGGAGTAGCTTCCCTAAATCTCCCTGAAGGTCGGAATGGTTGTCCAAATTGTGTGTAGTATGCTTCTTCAAAAGTCTCACTTTCATTCTTATTAGGGCAATCCTTAGTGTAGTGAGGTCCTTCGCATTTTTCACATCCAACTTGGGCAGCATAAACTTTCTCATCACGCTTCTTCATCTCTCTACTAATTTTATCCAATTGAGCTTGAATTGCAGCAAACCCGTCAAAATTAGTGCTGCTCTTAGATCTAGTAGAGGTTCCGTCGTGCCATTTTTGAGAGTGATCAGCAGCTTCTTGGATAGCTTTTCTAGCATTGGCTGCACTCATTTGAGGCACAGCTCCCTTAGCATCCAAGATTTGTCTAGTAGGCACGTCCAATCCTTGATAGAACAATATTATCTCCTGCATTGGACTTAGATAATGTTGAGGGCATTTCATCAATAGTTTCATCAGGCTCTTGCTTGAAACTGTTGATAGCCTCCATCTTTTTAGCAGTTTTAGCAGGTGGACAATATCTTTTCAGGAATTTGCTCTTCAAATCTTCCCATGTTGTGATTGAACTAGCAGGTTCATTCCTTAGCCACTTATTAGCAGCTCCTTTAAGCGAAATTGGAAAGATTCTTAGCATAAGTTGATCGTCAGAGACTCCTTCTGTAGTAAACAAATCTGCAATCTCGAGGACCTTTTCAACATGTTCATTAGCATCTTCATGTTCCGTTCCACTGAAAGCATTTTCTCTTAGCTCCTTGAGAAACTGACCCTTCAACTCAAACTTTGACTTTTCATCAAACTTTGGTCTAGCAACTCCTAAAGTGTAATCAGCACGGGTTTTGTTCATGTATTCCTCCATAGTAGTGTTTTCCGTCATTGTTTCTGTTTCTTCTTCCTCTTTCTCTTCAGAAAAATAATCAAGCTCGAATGAACTTGAGATATCAAAGCTTTTTGTGTTGAAAAGCCTTTTAAGCGAATGAAAGGCTCGTTCAGGATCTTCGAAAGGTTGAATCAAGTTCTTAGTTGAACTCCTGGTCATGCACTTCCTGAAACTATCACAAAAGCATCAGTAGGGTATGTTCAAGAAAGTAGTATATCAGAAAATCAACAACGAAAACGGAATACGAAAAATTAAAGTTACTGATATCTGCTGATGATGCGCCGTATCCAAAAAGTTGGATACGCCGTATCTTACAATCGTTAAAATTTAATCAGACTTTTATTCAGAAATCAGATACGCCGCTTAGAAATTAGAATGCGCCGTATCAGTTTTAATTATCAAAAATTGATTATATTTATCAAAATTAAATGCGTCGTATTAACAAAAGTTAATGCGCCGTATTTTCGTTACGTTTCAAAATACAAGATTTTTGATTCAGAAGATGCGCCGTATCGATGAAAATCGATGCGTCGTATCTGTTTAATAATTCGAAAACTGTTTTTAATTTAAATCGATAATACGCCGTATCTGTTAAAACAGATGCGTCGTATGGTGTTAGGGTTTTAGAAAAATTTCTTATTAAAAACAGAATACGCCGTATCTTGGGGAAAGATGCGTCGTATCGAATTTATTAAACGCGTTGTATTTTATAAAAATTAAACGCAATACGCCGTATCTAAGAAAATAGATGCGCCGTATCGTTTGAATCAGCTCAGTACAACGATAGCAGAATACAGAAAATAGAAAAACAAAAACAAAAATAAAAATCAAACGAAAAGAAACAAAAATTAAAGAAAATAAAAACACACAAAAAACAGAAAATATGCAAAATAATACAATGAATGCAATTTAACTAATATACAACGGGGTTAGCGGTTAGAATAAAAATAAAAAAAAAAAACCTAATTAAAATACTAATCAAATTAACAGATAATAACAATTCACTCCCCGGCAACGGCGCCAAAAACTTGATGTGCGTGTGCGTATGTATTGCTCTAATTTATACCCACGGTATGTCGTTGTGGTTTTAGCAGTATTCAAGTTTTAAATTTATATTTAGCCGACTTATCAATAACACACACTTTAACGAGCAGTGTACCCGGTCAGTATGAATATAATGGTAAGTAGAGTGTCGATCACTAAGAGTGGAACGTATTATCTAGTTATTCTAATCAGTATTTTAATATCTTAAGTTAGCTATACAACCTAATCTAACGCAAAGGGGGTTCAGCCTGAGAGACTGGCACGGTTTGGTTATGATTAAATATAAACTAAACTAATAGGTACGAATCAGCGATTAGCACACACGTACACAGATAGATACTTGAGACAATAAGAAGACCTGTCCTGATAATTAAGTAGCTTGTCACTTGTTTTATTGCTAGTTTTATATGAAGTGTATGTAATTAACCCTTTCTCGTTGGCTCTAATCTTATCGGCGAGTAAACCCTTAATGATTACTTATGTCTATCCTATTTATTAAAGAGACGCTGAAACAAATAGGCGAGGAAGGGGCATGGCGACCCAAGCAATGCTCAGCTAGACACAGAGGTTATCAATGCACTAATAAAAGTCACCAAAGACATCAACATATAAACTTTAATTAATGTGAAAGCAATTTTAAGGGGTGCCCATGGTTTTCCGTAGTCATATGGAATCGGCCCATCAATCCTGATGAATTAAAGTGTACTAATACAATAAAACAAAACTACTTAATGAATTGAATACATGCAGGACCTTCTTACAGCTCTTGTATCTTCGTTTAGGGTGTGTCTTGTGCAGCTAACACGTCTGACTTCGTCCTAGGGTTTCTGTCTTTCGCTAAGTCTCGTACTCCGTATATTGCACACAAAATTCGTCTGACTTTGGGGTATTTATAGTTTCTGTCTGAGGGTTAGATGCGGCGCATTGACTTAACTTCGCGTGGGGTCCAAGATTAATATATTCAGGAATATTCGTACACCGCCAGAAGATGCGGCGTAACTTCATTTCTCTATGCGGCGCATGTCCTTTGCCGTCTTGGATTATAACTTGTGAAATCTTGATAGTGATGCGCCGTATGTACGAAGTAGGATGCGGCGTATCTGGAGCAGAATGATCTTGATCTTGTACATTTCAGTAGACTCTTAACTTCTTGCTTGTTTTGCTCCATAATTAGTCCAAAATCGCCAAGTTTCACATAATACTTGTTTTTACCTGAGAATTACAAAAGTAAACATTAACGTATCGATTCTCACAGATAATATAATAAAACAAGTCAAATAAATAGGATAAATGATGGTAATAAAATGTACTTATTTGAGTTTATCAGTTCATACTTAGAATTTAGGAGTAATTCCAGGATGAGGACGTTAATTCTATAATCAACCATATCCATTACACTTAGTTATCTAATAACTTTCAATTAGATATTAATGTTGTCATATCATCTTTCATTTAAGCATGATACAACAAACATCATGATATACATGAAAAATCCTTGTGTTAAACTTAGATTTTATTCATGTGTTATCTTTTCAAAAATATGTTTCTATTCAGACTTTCTAATAGTATATCATGTTCTATTAGAATCAATTATTTTTACCGCTTATGTTTATAACAATAAACATATATTCCAATGTTGTATTTTTATTTTCTAATTTTTCAAGTGAAGTTTCATTCCAAACTAAGACTTAACATTTAATGTTAATGGAATGTTACTTCCTATATGTTATACAACATATATGAAATAAGAAAATAAATTTAACACTCTCACTTGCTTTTAGGAATATTAAGCTAGACTAGCTTATAAGACCCGTGGAATCCACGGGTTTTTAGAAGAGATATTGCAAAAAAATGAAAAATTAGTGTCTAAACTAAATAAGGAAAAGAAAGAAAGTAAACAGGCTGAATCATTTATTCGAAAAGAATATGAAATAATAAGTTAATGATAGTATAAAGTACAATGCTTGTAACTAATAATGTAATAAACGCCCATGCACGTGAGCTCCAATCTTGACCACCTTTAAATAGCAAATGTATGTAGTGGGGAAGTTGATGAAGTGATAAGCCAGTGAACATTTCGTGAGCACCTAATAAGTATAAAAATAAAGTGTAAGTAAAACATTTGTGTGATTGATAATACATGTAAAAAAAGGGCATAAATGACATCATATGAATATTCGTACGTACCTCTTGAAACTTGATCATAGACCGTGAAGAACCTCTTTGTAGACTACATTTGTAGTGGTCTTTGATAAATTACCATAAAATTAATGAGAAGTAATAATATTAATATTATAACTAAGCACCACAAACTTGAATGTTCCACTATTGATACTATAACGTTTATGTTGTTTATGAGATCATAAACATAAACGAAAACTATACTATGACCCGTGCAACTGCAACTTACAATCAGCTCATAAAATAAAATACTTCAAACTTGAATATGTGGAACTTTGATTACCACAAAAAATAACTATTTCAAACAATATCCTAAGAAGTTAAATAATAGATTGCGTATGTAGAAGCTTATCGCCATTTAATTTGTTAATCGGAACTGAATATTTTCTCTTTGATGAATATTATAAAATCCTATTATCAGCATTATTATTTTTCACACGTTGTGTCGAGAAAACCTCGCACTTCGTATGTAATATAAACTTTTGAAAGGAATAATAAGTAATAGCTTATAGACCCGTGAAATCACGGGGTTTTTAAAGAAATTATGCATCAAGAAATTAAGTGTGGGAATAAAATAAAAAAGAATAAAGAACGTAAATACATTTCATTATTTTCTAAGGGAATAATAAGTAATGTGTCAATGATATGATAAACAATTTGGTTTGTAAGTATTAATAAAATACACGTGTATGTATCGTCTTTTCAACTGGATAATCTTGGAGAGCAAAGATATGTGGTCAACGTCAAACATTTGAGTAATCGATGTTCATTTCGTGAACATCTAACCATGAAAAAGGCTACCTTTAAATCATCCTTCCTTTTTAACAGGGTACCAAACTTATATATGTCATACATAAAAGAGTTGATGCAATAATGTTATTTGGACATCAATACTACCTTAAGAATGTTAGTAGTGTATTATATGGAACAATAGCAACTCAAATCATAGAAGAGCTAAAAAAGATAGTGACTTGTGTATTATGCAATTAGCAGTTAGAAAGAAACATGAGTAAAAGAATTGGAAATAGAAAGCTCGTACAAATGAAACATACGTGTTATCAAACAAAGAGTCAAATTACCAAAAGAGAAAATAAAGTTACATAAGCACATATTATGGTTTTTTGTTGCGGAAATCCAAAGCATGTTGATTTATATGACACACATAATGAACTTTATATATTGATAGTTTTGCCGAAGATATTTTTAAATGTAATTAGTGTTCAAAAGATCTTAACTCCAACCTTATTCTTTTCTTAATCATATCTTTGCATTTGGCCTAATTGTTAATTTATAAAACAGATTTTACATTAAATTCAAATATAGAAATTCATCTTGTACAAATGACGACTAAGTGGTACAAAGGCAACTCAAACGGGTTTCATTCGAAAAATCAGACATTATTAAAGAACTTGCTTCAACATAGCATCATGCTTTATTACATAAACATATGTATAATAAGAAAAGAACAATGCAACATAATAAGGTTATGCTGCCTTCCAATTCTAACTAAATTCCTGACCCAAAACTCATGGAAGGATATATGGTAAGTGGGAGTAGCTCTTCTTGTGTTGGAGTCACGATTCACATTACAGCCCTTTTCTTAATTCGGGAAGAGATAAATGGTAAAGCTGCAAGAGGAAAACATAAACCAACAACAACAAAATGCAACTTTAGACACCATTTTCATAAATTACCATCTTGTTGTCTAGACAGTGTAGCACCGAAACGGGAACGGCAAAAGGATACGGGAACGTTACGGGAACGGGAAACGGCAAAAATCAAAAATTCAAGATAAGGAAACGGCATAGATACGGCAATAAAAAATATAAAAAAAATTAAAAATATATTAAAGAAAATTCAAAATAGATATATTTTGATGTAAATTGTAAAATCTAAAAGTACTACATGTTCCAAAGGTAATTAAAAATATATTAAAGAAAATTCAAAAGGTGAATTGTTTTTCTAAAAATAATAGTTGACAAAATATTACTGTAGTCCGTAATTAACCTTTATATTTTGCTTTGGTAACATAACTTTTTGTTCTCAGTATATAGTAAGTCACATTGCTTTTCAAAAAAAAAAAAAGTAAGTCACATTCTCACGTGACGTAACAACAATTGTACCACCAGTATTAAATTGTATATTTAATTTCATATTCTCTCTCTTCCAAATCCTATCTTCTTCTTCACAAAAACTTTACTAACTCTACTAACTCAACTGTATAATCCAAGCATTAAAAAATAATTCTCAGCTTGAGTTATCTTCTTTATTAAAGCTACATTTGATGCCCCGCATTTATGTGATGCCCTGGGCGGTCGCCCATTAAAACCCAAGAAACCCAAGATACGGCTTGGATACTTGGTTGACTTCCAGATACGGAACATATAAAAAAGGTAAAAATAAGTATCATTTTCAAGTTTAGTTCTCCATTCTTAAAGGAACACATAAAAAAAAAAAAAAAATGATATCAACAGTGTATTCTTGATAAGGGCTTAACAAATGGACAGGTTTAGACATTCGAATATACGGACTATTTCAATAATAGACATACGAAAAATCCCTGAATACTTGTATTAAATTACATAACATACCATGGGAAAAAATCCATTCAGGTCATATTAAATTGCATGTAGAATAGTAACTTACTTTGGGTCAGAATGGGTAATAAAAATGTTTGGGTAGTGTGTTGTTGGGTAAGGGGTCAAAATGGGTCATTTTTCATATTGAGCAAAACAGGTTAGTCAGGTTGGGAGAAGGATCTTTTGCCCATTCCTAATGATCTTTTTTACAGATAAACAGTGTTCAATTAGTACAAAATATATTATTTTAACTCTAATGATACGATGGTATTTTTTTTATTAAATGAGTTAGAAGGTTGTAAGCATTAGTGGTACCTTTTTGGTCAAAACATCTCAGTCATGTTTGCCACATCTATGCAGATGCATAGTGAAATGCTTTGCCCTCATCAGTGTACTTATGATCATTAAAATGATACGTGACAATAAAATCTATATGCTTCGCACCTTGTAGCATGATATAATCATCATCCTAGTTCACACAACTAATCTATTTATAAGTTTTAACAAATACTACAAATGATTTGGAAATGAGTGAGTTATTTGTATATCGTCCCAGGATAAAAAGAATGAAAAAAGAACATCAACTAAAAAGGCTTATGAAGTTACCTTTGAGCAAACAATAACATACTTTGAGATTACCCGTGACCTGCACGCACAAAAGATAATGGTTCCTATGCTTTTCAAAGTCTGATAATATGAGCTACCAAAAGTTGTCGCCCGTAAAATAAATAGCCACCTAGTGCTAATTTGGTCCTACTTCTGTGGATCAAAATGTTAGTGTATTGCTTCATATGATGACAACATTGTTATTATATGGTATAAATCTTGAAGTTTAACTATCTAAGAAGGGTTATAAGAAAGATGAATAAATAACATGATTTTAATAAGACGAAAGAAAGTGGAATGACCTGTTGTAAATGCTTTCTAGAGCTTGTCAATTAAACCCGTTTTTAAGAGAACAAATCGAAACGCCAAAAGAACCACAAATATAGAATCCTTGCTACCCCAGACCATGTGGTAATTCTTGTAACTTCTAAAGCTTGAGAATGAAGTAGGTGATTTGGCTTTAAAAGAGATCGATCAATTGTATAATCCGCGGCTCATGGTCACCTCAAATATCCTATAAACACCACAAGTATTAAGATCATGACACAAATATAGTAAGTGACCCAAAGAAGCAATATGAGTGAATCAGTTTAGGGATTTAATGTCCCAATACCTGATCTACACATTAACCATCAAAACTACAATTTTTTGGCATTATCTGAAATTAAGACTCGTCAACTTTGCAAACCATAGAATCAGTAAATGTTTTTAGTTATTGGCAATGGCTGATAATGTTATGATTTATCATAATCATTGTCTTTTCTAAGCTAATTACCTTATACCAACCACTCATAAGTTAAAGCTTATTATATGACATATTTATCTTGAAAACAATTTAATACCAATGTTATTAAAAAAGTTTTGGATTATAATCAGAAAAACCATAAAAAAAGAAGCCATAACATAAAATTTAAAATTCAGAATAATGAGGTACTTTGAAGGTGATATGATGATTTGAAGGTTTTTTTGGCTTACGTGGTTTCCCAATGTGAACATAATAACGTAAGGATCACTACTCCTCACATCTCAGATAGCAAGGTCACTCTGCCTTTGACTACATTGACCTTTTTAAAACCAATAAATCCGACCATACCTACCTATATCGAGCATCAAACGAATAAGTTTTATGATGCAAACTATGATAATACAGAAGAATAAAACTTCCACGTGGTGTCTATTTTTGAAGTTCGTATTCACAACAGAGAAAATTGATTTGACTACACAATAATACCCTTATTCCAGTCAGAATGTCACAGTGACTGTTTGGAAATGAATTACTTATGAATGGGTGGATTCGTGTTAGGGGTCAAAAAGGAACTAACAAATGGTTCAAATTGCCCTAACATCATGCATAGTGTATTTTAAATGATTAAAGCCTCCTAATCTCATATTAAAAAAATTAGATTATCAATGAAATAATATAACGTATTGTGAATTTTTAGTTGACCACTTGTCTTTAAGCACAAGCATAAAAATAAAAAATAACAAACGACACACACCATGTAACTCATATACTATCACATTAGCATAAAAAAATGAATCACCTTTGAAGTTTGAGCAACACTAAGGGGTTGTTTGGGTTAGCTTACTTTTTGCGACTTATGCTCATAATCTATAAAATTGGACTTCTTAGCTTTTTCAATATCAAATAAGCTACAAATATAAACTTATCCAAACACCCCCAATTGAAGTAACATCTCGAAAATGGCCAATCATCAAAACGACGATTATTAATAAATATTAGCCTACTACTAAGTCAATCCATTACTAACTCAGCCCATATGGTTGTCAAAGCAAACAAATAAGTCTTAATGATCGAAGGTTCAAACTTTGCATATGTGGCCCATCTTTAACATATCAAGAATGAACTATAAAAATAGTAAACAAACTAACTGGGTTGATATTGACCTACCTGTAAGGACACTGATTCGTTACGCAACCAAATTGTTTTCACCAAATTTAAGAGATGTCCAAGCCGGATTTCAACTTTCGTTGTGGGCGCAGCACTTCTGCTTGAGCTGCAACCAATATATACACGCGGATGTTGGCCTTCCTGTTTGAGGGGCTTAATCATTATTGATGCAAGAGTAGTAGTTTTTTTCAGTAATAATAATATTGATTTTTTTCATTTTTCGATATATATACATGTCGAATAACGATAACAACAACGCACAACTCATTGAACCAAAGCGACAAATACAAAATCTTTGTAGACATTTTAAAGGCTTAAATAATTGGCCCAAAGCTTGAATCATGTATGGTCAACAATAAGCCAAAAAAGTAACTCAATTAGAATAAATTACAAATGATTTCATCAGATTCACGATTTTTTTTATATTAGTCATCTTCGAAACAATGATAATCACACGATTTTAAACTTTGTCTGAGTTTAACTGGAGATTTCCAAAAAAAAAAAAACTTAAGGTTTTCTTTAACAACCCATACCTTTTTGCATTTCACATCAGCCACTAAACTCTTGCATCTATCATTTTCATGTAGACCATTACAGGTTGCCGCCACACGTTCGTTCGTACCTAAAGCAACACCAACCATTATTATGTCAGTATAAGCTGATTTGCAGAATGATACATTGTTCCTAAAATTAGTGCAAAGATCATTAGAAGGTTTTTAATATTTTGATTAGCTTCCAAGATTAAAATTTCAAATATTCTTCACCTTTAAAGATCTCTAAAAATTTCAAATATTCTCACTGTAAAACGAAGTTTGCTATATGTGTTATACCTATTAGTGATCATACCTGATTGGCCAATCTGATCACCACACTCGTCGCACTCAACAATCTACATGCGGTTTGTAATGTTCTGAAAACCTCATAAACCTGATAAATCTGAACCAATTGGTAAACAGTACGACCTGCTTCCAAAAAGAAACGTTTTTTCAAAAGACTACAAACCTGTTGTACTTTGTTGAGTGTGGTAAGTATGTTGATCAGATCTGCCAATCCTAGGTGTTCCCAGCTGTTGTAAACCTAAAACTAATAAACCAATGGGTAAAGAACAGTTACAACATAAACCAAGTTTCACTGTATAATTATAACTGTAATAGTACTGCTGTACCTGTATCCATGGGTTGAGTCACTGTTACATATGCACCAATATTATTAGAAGCTGTGGCCGAAACTGTCACATGCGGCCTTACAACAGCAGCACGTCTAACTGAGGATCGACTTCGTGGCACAGTTTTTGAGCGCTATCACATAAACATTCACATAGTAACGGGTGTAAGAATATATATGAATGATCAAATAGGCACACACATCTAAAAATGAGAACAATTATATGTTTCTAACCCAGAACTTGAGGAACACGGGGTTTTAAATTCATAGCATTGTCCGGCAAAGATAAAGAAGCAGTTGAGGATCTTAGACACCGTACAGCAGGAAGGCCTAAGACAGAAATATGTAAAACCAATTAATATTCAAAATACGTTGCAAGAATAATGGTGACACACACATACACTATTGAAAAGGGCAACATCTTTTTAAAAAAAAACATAACAATGGCTTATCACAAAAATCGAAACTTATTTTTGGATAGCTAAAATAAAAAGCAATTGTATGTGGTACAGCAGTATCGAACCACATAGCCAAATTCATTCAAATTTAATACCTCTAAATTAAACGCAAATCAACCATAACACAAATCAAAACGCAAATAACACAATGAAGGTTCTATTAACAAACATCATAAATTCTTACCTGTGAAAATATGAAACCGTAAATTTGAATGCTTACCTTGGATTAACTTAAAACAATCTAACAAAGCCCATCTTAAGAAATTCTATATGGTTTAAGGTCCCAATAGTCAAAATACATGTAGAAGGCTTTTAGCTAACATGGCTTTTAGCTCATCTCAAAAATAAACCTTTAAAAGCAAAATTTACTCTAGTAATTCTTTCCAAATAGCCATACTAAACTTCCTGGATCTCCAATTATCTAGTTTGAATAGATGCTCAAAAACACTTGTTGACATCTTTTACTACATAGACATTTCATCAAACATGTAGTGCAAAATAAAGTTGCAATAAAAAATAATCGTAATAGCTAAAGGATAATCTAAAGATTAAATAACCATGAATTAGGATTAGTAAAAGATATACCGAGAATATTACGAATGATCTACGCAATGTACCATCTTTTTAAGAATCATATAAGTGCTATCATTCAAGTACCACCTTTGAAGAATAAACAAAGTTACACAACGAACAAATTGAAAATCTTACTTTTTTACAACAAATAAATTCATAATAGGCAACTAATAAGACACCAATAATCAAAAGAATGAAACCACAAAATCTCACTTACCAGATTTGAATCGGATGAATTGTAACTGATTGTGAAGGATCTGTAGAGGAAGAATGCCTATTATTTGATTAAAAGGCATCTGAGGTGGGACAATTTATTTTATAAAATGTGGGTTCAAATTAATTTTAACTTTGTTGGATCAATTATAAATTCCATACCTTTCTCATTAATCAACTGATCTTTTGCAGAAAGCAACAATCTTTATCTCATAAAACCTTTAAAATCAACCAAGAAATCAATCTTGCCAACACCCTTGTATCAATTAGTCCAAATCCTATGAAAAACATCAACTTAAAACCATAGAAAAAAAAATACATCAAACAAATAACAAAAATTGAAATCGAAACCCTATGAGAAAATAACAAAAGCAAACTTTCAATACAATGGAATTAAAGCATCAAGATCATTACCAATTTCAAAGGATGGCCAGCAAAAAAAATAGAATCCCAAAATGCGTTCTATGTTATCGGTTGGAGAAAGTTTCAAGTGACGCTCCTCTTTTGAACATATCAAATTAAATGGATTGAAAGCGTGCAAAACGATTTTGGATTATAACGCGTATTCATTAAATGATTCAGGACGCTCCTCTTTTGACCCGATCAATTTGAGTGGATGAAGAAACAGTTATGGGTATTGAATTTTATAAAAGGAAGTACACATCCGGGCATTGAATTTTATTAAGCTTCAAAGGGTTGTACAAAAGTTCTATAAAAGGAAGTACACATCAGCGCATTGAATTTTATTAAGCTTCAAAGGGTGGTACAAAAGTGCATTATATTAGAATACATAGATTGTCTTATTTTAATTATAAATCAAAACTTGGATTTAATAATTAAACATAACTATACCTCCTAGATGCTTGCATTAATCCATTCATGAATTATTGCTCTTTGTATACTTCCAAAAATGATTTGAATTCAAATACTCCCTTCAATTACTTATCGTCCTCGCACAAGTAATTACTCAAGAAAGAGTTTTGAAATTCCATTGTTAATTTCATATAAATGAAAACTAAGAATGACAATCATAATCTTTATACATTTAATGTGCCTAGAAAGAATTTCAATCACAGTTAATTGCTTAAGTGTGATTGATAATCTTTTCACACATTAAATATGTATACAAACTTTGTCCATTATGATTTCTACTCAAAAATTTAAATCTCTAGGATTTTCATTTCCTTTATAGAAACTCATCTTTATTCTATAGTGTAACTATAGAGTTCAAGATTAATTAAGTTTCCAAAACTAATTATATTTATGGACTGCATCTAAACATTCATAGTATGAGTAACTTGCCAAATTCAATATTTGCAATTCATCAACAGGTTTACCATAATCCGTAACTCATAATCCTCAACATATTATACAAATATTTGAGATATCCTTGCGGATCTATGAATGAGAATTCCATCATCTTGAGATTTAACATTAACATGTTTAATCCTCATCATGACTTTAGTAGTGTATTTTAGAAGATTATGTATCTTGTAATTTTATCTTTTCAAGATAAAACCTCCCACTTGCCTTTTGCAACTTATAGACTATCTATAAATACTTAGCAAGTAGAGCAACACAAAATTGTTCTCTTTTGGGACATTACAAATACATATTGACAGTTCCTAACATTAGTTTGTTAATAACCTACTCAAAAGCAGTTTAACAAATTCTGAACTTCAATTTTAAGACTTAATGTGATTCATCACATTCCATAATAAATGGTGTCTTATTAATCTTCTAGGTTGGAGTCTAATTAAGTATATACTACTCAATTTTCTAACATTGATAACTTTGGAAGAATAGAAGATATAGTTATCTTTAATCAAACAATATAACAAGAGTTTGATTTTCCTAACTGAACGTACCATAAACATTATGTATTTCATTAGGATTAATATTGTAAGACAATCTCACAATTTGTAAGATAAATATATTTCGTTTGGCTTATCTATTCACCAACTAAATCAGCTTAATGGTATAATAGAATTTCCAAGCCAATTGCATGCTATATAACATAAGTACTTTTTGACAAAGTCACTTCATGTCCATGTCTTAACAAGAAGACATAAACTGTTATAATCCCAATATACGTTATAAATCATTGATCAACACAATGACTTCTTGTATATGTCTTAATTAAAAAACATAACAAGTTAACGTCTTATTTTATTATAATAAGTCTTGTAACAATTTAAAAGACTTCATATTTATAATTTTACAATAAATTATAAACATACATAACTAAAGTAATCCTGAACACCACAATTTGGTTTCAATAGTAATTTCAAGTTAATTTATCACTTCATATATTTATGACATTCCAATAATACATAAATATTCAAATTTGAAGTAGTATTAGGTTATTTCATTTATGTCATTTCAATAATACATAAATATTAAGTTTGAAGTAGTCTTATTTTCATATTGACACTTGTTCTAATAATTATCTAATTTAGAAACTTGCAAATTAACATAGTTTCATTACATCAGTTGATCTGCTAGTAATGAAAGTATGTAATTTACCTTGTCATTAATATCTATGTCAAGGTCTCACTTACGCTAGATATTAACTCCAAGTGTTCTATTAATTAGATGTGAATAAATCATATTAGAACATTAGTCTCTTACCTTGCAGTTAAGAGAATCCTTTAAATCATATTCCTTTGTGTTGTTCCTTGCACACAATAAAGATTTCTCCCACTTGTGCATGGAACAACATCATGTATCAGATAAACAACACGTCAATCGTTTGTTTAAGTGATCAATATGATTGTGTCATAGATATTAGTAGATATAGAACCACCTTGTCTAGTAAGGAAACGTACATGACTATCCTTAAAACCACAAGTGTCTACTACTAGAAAATAATTATCTTCAAGACATTCTTAGAGATAATATGGGTTACTACTAAGATAACAAAGCTTGTAGCTCCCACTGAATTACAGATCATTACATTAATATATATAATTTAGTTATTACAACACAATGCTCCCACTGGATTTGACAACATTATAAGTGTTGCATAACCAGTAAAAGCAAATAGTGTGCTATTTAGTTTCGCACACCTTTGAGAAATCTCATACGTAACAATTACCCAGGTTTTAAAAGAATGTATTCTGCTGTGTAGATGATGGACTATCCATCATACAATTAACTTGAAAAAATTTGGCATGCAATTTCTTCCTTAGTATGTCTACCATCCCCACAATGGTATGTAGCATCTTTAAGTGGTCAAAGCACAACAACTAGATAAATCATGCTAGTTTGCCTTTTACCAATTTTGCGGTAACTAGTCTATCTTCTAATTTAGTAACTCAGTAAATGTGCAATTTCTTAACTATTAAAATTTGTTATGAGTTATTTCTTAGAATTTAGACAATTCTAATTTTCCTATCTTACATTTCTCATGCATGAAAAATAATAGGATTAAGTCTCACTCTTCTCAAGGAAAGTAGACTAGGTTTATTTTTTTAATAAAGTTGACTCTAGCCAAAACCCATATGGGTGTAGATCAATTTTACCACTAAAAGAATGCCCCACGTTTATGGTTTTAACGTTGCATTTATACATTAAAAGAATTTACAAAATTCAATTTTAGTATTTTTGATAATAGAATTTTTCAAGAAAAGAAAATTACCCAGGAAATATTCATATATCCATTTAATCTTCTTGAAAACTAGAATCCAAATTTCCATAGTTTCACTACATCAGTTGATCTGCTAGTAGTAAAAGTACAAAAGATGGTAACTTGTCGTACAATAATCGGCAAAACAATTTCCGACTCCTAGATCATTATGAGAATTACATTTGCCAAACAATTTGCAATGTAAGCATGTTTCTTCCCATCTCATGCTTTAAGTTTCAAGGTCTCACTTACAACTTAATTAAGTCGTCTAATTTAGAAACTTGCAAATTAACATAGTTTCATTACATCAGTTGATCTGCTAGTAATAAAAGTATGTAATTTACCTTGTCTTTAATATCTATGTCAAGGTCTCACTTACACTAGATATTAACTCCAAGTGTCTCTTATAATTAGATAGCATGGACTTAAATTTTAGGGTATTTATTTTGATGTGACAATCAAAATATGTACGAAGAAGCATGCACTCCTCTTCGTATCATAAGTTTTCAAAACAATTTTAATTTACCAATTTGAGGTTAAAAGTTAAATCAACAAAGTTTTAATTGAGGTATTGGGTTCACCAATCAAAGAATTACCTTCAATTATCGCCCACTATATCCTACTACTGCATGAGTCATAAAGACCCAAGTTATTCGGATAATTACCACAAAAGTGGCGCGTGAAATTGAGGTCAATTCACCCTTAAGATGATTTTGCACATTTAATAGTGGTACTTGGTAAGTCCAATTTGACGCACAAGCAAGCGGAGAGACAGAGTGGAGTATCTTTAAGGCCACAATTTAATGCGAAACCAACCTTATACCCACCTTATAGTTTGTCAACATTGGGTCCGCCGTTCAAATATTGGTGCAAAAACTCATCAATCAAATTAAAAGTTTATGATTCTAAGTCTTATAAAATTGATGTTGTAAATTATAAAATTGCTAGTCTCGCCTGGGAGCAAATTACCGTGCGAAGCGAACCACTGTCGGCACATAAGACTTGGCAATAAATAATTTACAACATCAAGGTTTCATAGTTATTAGGTCCATTTATTTTTTATACAAAAAATTACCTTCTTTTTGCTTACAATTCAATGATAATTTAAACAAAAAAAGTCAAGTAATTTAACAAAAAATAAATAAACACACAATAACGCATATAATCTTAACTATTAAATCATATAGCCACATGCAAACCTTTTGATAAATCCTATTAATAATCTCTATGTGAATAATTATGTATATAATTACTAAGCCTCCCATTGGTTTTCGAGCGCATTGTACCCAATGGACCACAGACACCAACAAATTGGTCGCGTAAGCCTTAATAATTATATACCACGTTGCACATAACTGATTCATTAATTAAATTAATTAGGTCTTCCCTAATTTTAGATTTATCTAAAACATGTAGCACATAAAACAAACCCTAATCAATGAATACCTTGCATGAAGCATCATGGATTAATTCCAAGAACGTAACCCTTATTCATATAAACACATAAACACACATGTTCTAATTTAGGGTTACAAAACTAACTTTTTATTATATGAGGGTCGAACCCCCCTCCCCTAAATTATGATTCGATTTATATTTTATGTTCTAAACCTAAAACAAATCGACAAACATGTTAATCCAAATCAAGATTTGATTTTTGTTATGCGTTTCGGTAATTCAATTACATGTTAAACTGCTCGTGATGCCACTGTTGGAATTTAAATAACATGACATTCATATAAATAAATAACACACATCAAAGAGCATAGCGGAAGCAAGGATCATATAATTAACATGTATAAAGATTACCGAATAATAAAAGTTAACGTACATTTTGATCCTAGCAAGAACAAGGATTGAACTTCTCTTTTCTTCTCTTGATCAAATAAAAGGGTTATCGTGAAACCCCTTACCGTTTTGTTTCACAATCCAAGATGGAATAACTAAAGTAATTTATTACCGAGGTCTTGTACACACGTACTATAACCAACTAACGTATGGTGCTAGCAATAGAACACAATTATTAAACCAAAACTATTTTGTTTAATAAAACTTGAATCTTTTATTCAAGAAGGAAGTAAGAATAAAATCATTCTTCTACATACTGTACGATACATATGTCAAAGATATCATGTGGTATTAATAACATGCATAGTGTATATATTGTACAATGCATATCTTTTACGATGCATATCATTCACCAAGGGTTGTTGGTTGAATATATTATTATTCACCTCAATAATGAGAGCTTTGAGGAGTTTATATAAGCTCTAAACTTGCTCTTCAAGTTTGAGTCTAATACCTCCTCTAGTTCTAAAACTCGACACTCAACCCCCTCCTTTATTTACTAACGATCATTAGTCAATTCCGTTAATTACTTTAACGTCCGTTAGTCGTTATTTGTGTTCAAATAATTAAATATATAAACATTTATATATATTAATTATTTACGTTAATCATTCATACGTAATGTGTGCAATCCCAAAGTCCTGGGTTCGATTCTAGTCATACACGAGTTAATATATTTCCACAAACTCTAACAGGAAGAACATGTGGAACAACAGCTCAAGCAAAGTGTTCAAGATAATGAAGACATTGAAACCAATAATGATGATACTGCTAAATTAATGGCACATGGTAAAGGAAATACAGGGGTAAACACTCCTGAACGAAATGTATCAAATGATTAGTGTTGCCTCTTGGAATATAAGGGGCTTGAACCGTGTCCCTAAACAATCGGAGGTTCGCGAGGTAGTCAGTGGTAATAAATTGTGTATTTGTGCAATTCTTGAGTCTCATGTTGCTATTGGAAAGCTAAGTAGAATCTGTAACAAGGTGTTTCGTAATTGGGAGTGGACGTCTAATGGTAGTTCTTGTGATGGAGGCACTCGTATTATTTTGGGTTAGGATCCGGATGTTATTAATTTATTGGTGGTGACGCAGGATGAACAAGTGCTTCATTGTATGGCAAAATCTATTCTTACTGATGTGTAGTTTTTTGTATCTTTTATTTATGCAGATAATGACTATATTAGACGAAGGTGTTTGCGGAATAATTTGAAAATGCATAAGAGATTCATTGGAACTCATCCATGGGTAATTGTGGGAGACTTTAAAGCTTCTTTGTGTATCGAAGATAGCTCATCTGTATTATCTAGACTTACAATTGCAATGAGAGAATTCTAAGAATGTGTTGATGCAATTGAAGTCATGGATGTCAATCGAACTGGTATGCATTTTACATGGAACCAAAGACCGAAGGCGGAGTCTGGTATTCTGAAGAAAATCGACCGGGTCATGGCTAATGAGGTGTTCGTGAGCATGTTTTCCAATTCTTTTGCTGACTTTAAGCCATATCGTATTTCGGATCATTGTTCTGTTAACTCTATATTAGTTACTATATACTTGCAAAACTATGTTTTACCTCGAATGTGTAAGCCTTTTATTGTAAGTTTACATGGTTACTGAACATTGATTCATATTGAGATTGTTCTTTGTCGTCATAAATTCATTGCATATAGTACAATTGCAGTGTTCAAATATTGTTCCTAGCATTTCCAGTTTCCAACACTTACTAACCGCAACTTAAACTACTTTTTTAGCAAAACACACCGCCGCAACGCGCGGGTTTCCAACCTCGTTGTAACTTATATCATTATAAGATAAACAAATATTGAAATATTAAAGATACGAGGAGTCGTATACATTTATGGCATTAAGTATTCTAACATTAGTTTATATTAATAATGTTACGCTAACTTTTACCATAATAACACGCTCTTATAACTCTTTCAAAATTTATCACTATAACAGTGACGTTTCTCGCCGAATATGAGAACCTACATTTCTGTTTTAAGAGTTCACTGTTTCGAACCTTAGATGTTGAGTATTATATAGAGAAGCTTGATCCTTACTAACTTAATACAACTTACATAGTTACATGGTTACCGAGTTTTGTTTCATATTCCCATATCTATCTTTGAATGTCAAGAGACCTCATAAATCCTTGACATAGAAAACCTGAGATGTATTTATAAAAAGTTAGTTAATGAGAATTTAGAAAGGCATGATTTTTTTAGAGAACTAAAATACTACTTCAGTACGTGTTACCAAAAGTATACTCATTATGATTATACCATAAAGCATACGTTGTAATACTTTCTACTTGTGGATCTTTTAATCATAAATAAAAGAGTTTTCAAATTGAAATGTAAGACTTCTTTTTATACAGTACTACTTTATTTTAGAGAACATGAGCACTGCATATGGTCCCATGACTATATTGAATATGTCCGTAAAAGACAATGGGGCAAAATGTACTTTTGCGACATGTGGCAACGTTCGTGGACTCGTGGAACAGAATAAGTTCAATAACTGTGCAAGTCTCATCCAGAAACATATGCTAAAACATGATATAGTTGTTACTTGTTACTCCGTACTTTGTTAGGCTAACTATAAGACCGGGCGTAGTAACTAGTAAGGGGTTGGACAACGTCTCCTCTTTTACACTTATGCGTGAAGCCTTAAAACACCACCACCACCTTCACGCGTAATGGTGGTCCTGTGAACATAAATCTGTGGTCTGCAAGACTAATTCGGTTTTGTTTGTTTTTTTGATGGTGTTGGTGTATTTATGTTTAAGTGTAATAATTTTTTATGGTAATTTTGGTGGTTTTATTACATTTATTTGGTGGTGATGTCAGTGGTAGGGGAGAAACCACCAAGTTGACGTTAATGATATTGGTGCTTAGTACAATTAAATACGTGTCTCAGTGTCGCATCATTTTTACTCTACATTTTACCCCGTCAACTATCTCATTTTGCTTTATCTTTCAAATTAATTAATTTTAGGTTTAAATAGCAAATAAACTACAACAATTCTTAAAGTTTATGTAAATAAAGACTTGACTTACCAAATGCCATTAATACGATTAAAATACTACATGGAAAATTAAGTTAAACCAAAAACTAAATCAAATGTATGTGTTTCTTTTAAAGAACACGAAATAATACATGTTTCACCGGATTGAAATACTTCAATACAAAGATTTAGAAATTCCAACAAACTAACATATAGTTCTAACATTGAATTTCGCCACCTTGCTCTGAACCAAAGATAACATATAATATCAAATACGAAACTTGTACTCATATTAACCATTGAGAGCCATGAATTATCTAGAAACGTAAGATGTTGACATGGTACTTTCTAGTGTTTTCGTATTTGAATATTGTGGTCGTGATTGTCAATTTTGGGACATAGTGTGTCACTTTCAGCCTTACCAATATATATTCCCATTTTCTCTCCATATATATTACATACAAGTTTAATAAATAAGAACAACTTAAACGATAATTATATACAACGTGAAACTAAAACAACTAATGTAAAACACGTATCACACTTTGCACTGGCTTATTGTCCTCAAATGTTTATGCGTTTATCGCGTTAGATGACAAGGTTTCTCCTATGATTGTTGGTCTTTCAGATTTTCACAATTGTAAATTTTTAACGTCGCCGTAGCTTTAGAGTAGTTTTTGGGTGGAGTTATACTCTTGATAAGGCATGAGACATTGTTGAGCATGTGTTCCCCGACTTCGCGAGGATTGGCTACTTGGCTTAGAATTCATTGAAATGTATCGTATGATTAGATATAGCAATTTGTGTCCAAAATAAAAAAAAATTAGCTAATTTGCAAAACATGTAGCCTCTCATTTTTTTGAAATGGGTATATATTGCCCATTTAAAAGCTAAATGGGCACAAGCGGGCACATATTTTCTCTTAATTGGAGAACATTACAATTGTTTTTAAAGAATGGCCCTTACGTTTGAGTTATTTATTTCGTCGTTTTGGGTATTTTCTAAAGCGATTCGTATAACATGAGCTCGTTTGGCCCATTCCCGTTTAGCCTGTGCCCGTTTAGCCCATAGCCCGTGCCCGCCCGTTTTGCCACTTCTACGTATGATAAAGTGTTATTGATCTTCGGCTTTCATTTAAAGTTTTAATCCTCGTTCTCGTTCTGGGCTGACATTAACAATTTTATTGTCAAGACTACACGGGCTTCAATTGTAAATGTAGTATGATTGTTGTGCTTAGTGGGCTTATTTGGCACTTTCATATATTTCAAACTCGTATGATATCCTAAAATCCAAGTCCAGTACTAGTCCACCACTTTATTGGTGATTACCAAGGTGGTGTTCGTCTAAACTTTTTGTAGGTTTACAAGTGTATCATGTGATTTCGGTTTTTATTTTATAAGCTTTAACATTTTTGTTTATTTCGAGATTTGTGGGGATAATCCGAAAATGAGCTTATGAGATACAAGTCAGAAGCAAATAAGCTCATAAACACACAAATAAGCTTAAACAAATACCCCATAAACATGAGTATTGTTTTATGGGTTTTGCTAACTATAAACATTATGTGTTGTGATTAAGCTTTATTATTGGTGCAACAACAACCGGGGGGTGTGGGGGGGGGGGGGGGGGGGATTTAGTAGCAGTGACCAGTGGGCGGCAAGGTAGCTTTGTTACCTATTCCATTAGGAACCACAGAGCCTTATAAAAATCGTATCGATTCTTATAAAAGAAAGACAGGATTAACCGAGGCTGTTCAAACAAGTACAGGGCAATTAAACGGTATTAACGTAGCAATTGGGGTTATGAATTTTTAGTTTACGGGATAGATTTTATGAACTCTTTATTTTCATATTTATTCGTATTTAATGATAATAATAATAGAAGTGTTTTTCAGTAAAGAATATTTGATATTAGTTGATTGTTAATTTTCAATGCAAGTAAACTTAACCATAAGTCCATAATAACCCATAAAGTTGTGGTTACTTTGTTTTATTTATTATTTTATTACTTCATCCGTCCCAAATTAATAGTCTCTCTTTCCATTTTAGGTTATCCTAAAATTATTGTCCATTTCCAAATATAGTTATGAAGAATGTAGTAAGTTTACCATATTGCACCTAATGATACTAAAAATTACAAAGATCATTCAAAGATTTAATTAATTGCATAAGGGTAATACTGTCTGATGTGATATTTTTTGAGTTATATAATTTATATCTAGATTTTACCAGAATGTTAAACTAATACACATGTAGGCAAGTGCACCTATCGTATGCTAGTATAGCAATGGTAAGAACCGAGAGTCGTATCCCAAGACGGTATGATTATTCGAATTGTAGATCTTGAATGCTAGTTAAACTAATTAACAATAAAAACTAAAAAGGGGGAGATGCTTATAAGATAAAGTATAAGCTACTTGAAAAGAGATTTAAAACTAAATAACAAATAAAAGCGACAAAAGTTGAGTTGTAAACAATTGATGGAAAATGTATTCACTTAGATTCGATTCCCCCTAGACTTTGGATAACAAATTGATTAAATAAAAGATAAGATCATATTATATGGTGATTTCTAATGTAGAAAAGACTCCTCCATCGACTTGTCTAAACCTACAACTATTGGAAAGTTAATCCGAATGTCTTCGCGACAACCACCTCAAGTTATGCATTAAGCCTATTCAACTGATTAATGAGATTTAATGGGATATGTTTAATGGTTAAAAACATATAATGATAACAATAGTTGTCACTACTTGCAATCATGCACACATGTTCGATTTAGATTAATTAACGTCTCAAACCCTATTACTATGTCTAGTCTCAAGCCCTTAATCATTTAATTGTTCAAATGATCAAGAATAAATATTATACACATACGGATTGTCATCATAATATGCATACAATACCCACGATAAGAAACAATAATAATTATAATCAAACACATATGGTTCTTTATTAAACTCAGTAATCATCCATATAACCAATAATCAAATCACTAAAATATGTTATCCATCATCTAGGGTTCATCTACTTACTATAGATTTAGCCTAGCATAATATAAAGAACAAACATAACAAGAATTAAATAAAGGTTCAACATGATATTAAAAATAATAAAAGTTCAAACCCGAGTAATATTTATTCTTATGCTAGTCACTTTTCAACAAATGAAAACACAACTAATAGAATTCTGGAACACCTTTTTTCTTTTCTTTCTGTGCGTCGACAACAGCAGCCAACCAAAACACTTTTACTTTTTTTCGCTTCCTGTCCGTCCCTTTCTTTTAATAATATCCGTACCCCATATATATAAAGTATATGACCCTTTCTTTTGTTCTTCCTCCTCACGTCAAGGCCAAGGGCTTCTTATCTTTTCTTTTACTTGTTGCCGTCCACCAAAAAACCCAACAGGCGTTTTTTTTCTTTCTTCAACCGTTGTTGCGTCAAAACCAAACACAAAGGCCACCAATTTGTGTTAATTGGGCTTCCATCAAATTAAATAAATATTGAGCCTAATTGTATCATACAAATCACGAGCTGGTCTTTTGAGCAGAATTATCCACCAGCTAAATTCTGATTTTCTTGCACTTTATATTTTTAATATATAGAATTCTTTTTCTTATTTCCGTGGCCTTTTGAATAAACTAAAACGGACTTCGTACGAAAGAGTTATGATCAAAATAGTGCAACAACGTCCAAAGCTTCATTTTTCTTTACTTTACTTCAATTCATGCCAATTTCCGTGTCTTTTCACCAATTGCTCCATTTTTACCTACGATGCGAAATAATAAATAATTAAGTACTATTTCTTATATAAAACAAATTAAAAGAACAATAATTGTGAGATAAATGATGCATAAGAATACTACCTATTTGATCACATCAAATATCCCCTCACTTGACTTCTACTTGCCCTCAAGTAGACTCCTGATTTCAACTTATAAAAACATCTCTCAAACAAAAGTCTAGGAAATAAAGCTTAAATAAATTACTCAATCAAAAGTACGCACAACCTAGCACCTCATGAATAGGAAATGAAAACACTTAAACCACTCAAACTAGTCTATGTGGTATCATTTAGTGAATCGCTCAACTGTTCGATCGTGGCGAATATTCTATCATAAGCTTGGCAAGGATACACATCTCCACCACTAGAGTCTAGACGCAACTAATCTAAAAGGCAAATGGGTCAAAACAATTAAGGCTTACGGGTTAAGGGTAGGAATTAGACATGAGATAACATATATGAATTGGTGCAAAAATAAAAGAACAAAAAAAATAGATTAAAGTCCAAAAACATACCAAATGTTTCTAGCTACATTCTTACCACAAACCCAAAGAAGACTCTTATCATGGACTAACTCACGCTTTAACACGGATAAGCACACCTTAGTGACGCACGAATTAGACTCAAAGAAATCACGATATCATCATCGACATACCTAATTGGCTCAACCAATCAACCAACTCCCATTCATCCCAAGAAATACAAGAATAGTGGTTTATAACGACCACTAATACAAACTAAAAAACGCATAGTTGGTTTATTGTGACGATCAACTAAAAATAATATTGAGTTGGCTTAAATGACGTACCAACTATCACACAATCTCTCATTTTTTTTTTCATTTTTTTTTAATCTCTCATTTCTTTTGGCTCACAACTCACAAAAATTAAAAATGGTAATAACGGTTAATAACTTTACCATTTCACGAATAATAATCCATCTTGAATAAACTTGGAACAAATAATCAAACTCGGATGACATCATACAGGTGAAAGTAAGACAAACCGATATACATACTAACACATACTTTCACATTTTCATTGCATTTTGCCATTTCCCGACCAAAATCTCTCTCGAGAAAAATCGAACGAAAACTCACACGAAACACAGGAAATACAACCAAATACATACCAGTAACTAGCAACCAACCATAGGACTTAATCTACACGGTAGGCTAAGGAGTAATGGTGTAACGAAACATAAACATATAATGTGAGTAACAAACGAAAGGAAATGCTCAACAGGTTTTCTAATATATCTTACTCTAATAATGAGAGTAACAAATGGGTTTATACGGGGGTTAACTAACCAGTGTAGTTAGTTAATATAAACATAAACATGTAAACGACATGGGCTATTTGGGTGAATCCTAATAATTTGCCTTCTAAACTAGTCAACATCGATTACACTAAGTTTCCTTAATGCAATGCTCATTATTGTGGTCTCGACGCGATATACCAAGCCAAGTTCTAAAGTCTACCACAAGCCACCGGCACACTCATATTTATGTGGAATTTATGTAAAATGGAGAAACGGAATAGGCTGAAATCCTCACAATATGGTAATAAGGGTTATGTGTGCGGGTTATGCGACTAGTGATCTACGAAAAACATGCCAAAAATTTTAAAAATTAGGCATAAATTAAGCATTTTTGGAATTTATGTAAAATGGAGAAACGGAATAGGCTGAAATCCTCACAATATGGTAATAAGGGTTATGTGTGTGGGTTATGCGACTAGTGATCTACGAAAAACATGCCAAATTTTTTTAAAAATTAAGCATAAATTAAGCATTTTTCGTAAAACTAAGGACAAGTAGAATTCGAATTCTATTCCCCTCTCCACACTTAATATGTACAATGCCCTCATTGTACACCTATCAAATAAAATACGGGAAAAATAAAATTAGAAACGGAATACTCCCCAGATATTTCTTGATATGGAATGTGTGCTCGGTATGTATCCGTTACATGTTGCTCCAAGAGTTTGAATGTTTGCTAAATCATCCTTAAACAACCTGTATAGATTTCCAACTGCAAAACATAGCTCAAACAACAAATGCGTAAAATGGATAAAACATTATATTATAACCAATCTATCATCTAGAGCACAACATTCAAATATATATATATATATATATATATATATATATATATATATATATATATATATATATATATATATATATATATATATATTAAAGCAAACTAAGACAAATAAAAAGTTCAAACAAAAACTGTAATAAAAACTAAAAATAAAATAAATGCAGATAAATCAACTTAAAATTCAAAATGCAAAATATACAAAATTGCTTTGTTTATAAATGATTCGTTAGCTCGACTCCACCCCCCATTTAGTTGTTCTTGGGGTGTAGGTCGATGATTTCCTCGCCATCCTTGTCCAACGGGCTCTCCAAATAATGCTTTACTCGATGCCCGTTAACCTTGAAGCTTCCCCCACTCGGGTCCTGCAACTCCACAACACCATGTGGAAAGACTTGTTTGATTTTAAACGGTCCACTCCAACGTGACCTAAGCTTTCCCGGGAATAACTTCAATCGTGAATTGAACAAAAGAACACGATCTCCTTGCTTAAAATCCTTATTAAGCTTAATGTGTTGATCGTGCCATTGTTTTGTTCTTTCCTTGTAGATCATCGAATTTTCATAGGCCTGATTGCGAAATTCATTTAACTCATGAATTTGTTTGAATCGATGATCGCCCGCAAGAAATAGATTCATATTGCATGATTTAATTGCCCAATAAGCTTTATGTTCAAGTTCCACGGGCAAATGACATGCTTTACCGTATACTAGCCGAAAGGGAGTGGTACCTATGGGCGTCTTATAGGCGGTTCGAAATGCCCATAATGCATCATCTAATTTCTCGGACCACTCTTTCCTATTGTTTCCAACGGTTTTCTCCAAGATCCTTTTAATTCCTCGATTTGTCACTTCCACTTGCCCACTCGTTTGTGGGTGATAAGGTGTTGCAAATCTATGGGTCTCCCCATAGCGTTGCAATGCCTTTTCTAATTGGCTATTGCAGAAGTGTGTTCCCCTATCACTAATTAATGCCTTTGGGGAACCAAATCGAGAGAACAACCATTTCAAAAACTTAACAACAACCCTAGCATCATTAGTTGGTAGAGCTTGTGCCTCTAACCATTTCGAGACGTAGTCTACTGCCACTAGGATATATTTGTTACCATGGGAATTGGGAAATGGTCCCATGAAGTCAATACCCCACATGTCAAATATTTCACATACTTGAATAATGGATTGGGGCATCTCATCTCGCCTCGAGATATTTCCAGCCCTTCGACACGCATTACAAGATTTTACGAAATTGTGCGCGTCTTTGAAAATGGTGGGCCAATAGAAACCTGCTTCAAAAACTTTTCTCGCAGTGTTAGCCGCAGCATTGTGTCCTCCAGTTGGTCCACTATGACAATGCTTCAAAATTTGCATAACTTCCTTTCCATGCACACACCTCCTGATAACCTGGTCTGCTCCAACTCGAAAAAGATAGGGATCTTCCCAAAGGTAATACTTAATATCAGCAAAGAATTTCTTCTTTTGTTGATAAGACATTCCCTTTACAAGGGTTCCCCCAGCAAGATAGTTTGCGATATCGGCAAACCATGGGTACTCATCATTTCCATCAACATACATTAAAGACTCATAGGGGAATCTATCATTGATATCAGATTCGTCATGTAGGTTCTCCAACCTAGATAAATGGTCTGCTGCTACGTTCTCAGCACCACTCTTGTCCTTGATTTCAATATCAAATTCTTGTAGTAGAAGTATCCAACGGATCAATCTGGGTTTAGCATCTTGTTTGTTGAACAAGTACCTAAGGGCAGCATGATCGGTGAACATGATGGTCTTAGACAAAACCAAATAGGACCGGAATTTATCAAATGAAAATACGACGGCTAGCAACTCCTTTTCAGTTGTGGTATAATTTTGTTGAGCTTCATTTAGAGTTTTACTAGCGTAGTATATTGGTTGGAACTTCTCCTCTCTTCGTTGGCCTAAGACGGCTTCAACCGCATAGTCGCTTGCATCACACATCAACTCGAATGGAAGGTTCCAGTCAGGAGCCACCATAATGGGTGCATTAACAAGCTTCTCTTTCAACAAGTTGAATGCTTGTATACATTCAGAACAGGAAACAAATGGGGCATCTTTCTCTAATAGTTTGGTGATGCACGCGTGTGTCGTTGCAGTTTAGCAGTATTAATGCCTACTCAAGTTTTAAATTTATATTTAGCCGACTTATCAATAACACACACACTTAACGAGCAGTGTACCCGGTCAGTATGAATATAATGGTAAGTAGAGTGTCGATCACTAAGAGTGGAACGTATTATCTAGTTATTCTAATCAGTATTTTAATATCCTAAGTTAGCTATACAACCTAATCTAACGCAAGGGGGTTTCAGCCTGAGAGACTGGCACGGTTTGGTTATGATTAAATAGTAAACTAAACTAATGAGCACGAATCAGCGATTAGCACACACGTACACAGATAGATACTTGAGACAATAAGAAGACCTGTCCTGATAATTAAGTAGCTTGTCACTTGTTTTATTGCTAGTTTTATATGAAGTGTATATAATTAACCCTTTCTCGTTGGCTCTAATCTTATCGGCGAGTAAACCCTTAATGATCACTTATGTCTATCCCACTATCCTAGAAACGATAGAATAAATAGGCGAGGAAGGGGCATGGCGACCCAAGCAATGCTCAGCTAGACACAGAGGTTATCAATGCACTAATAAAAGTCACCAAAGACATCAACATATAAACTTTAATTAATGGGAAAGCAATTTTAAGGGGTGCGCATGATTTTCCGTAGTCACATGACATCAGCCCATCAATCCTGATGAATTAAAGTGTACTAATACAATAAAACAAAACTACTTAATGAATTGAATACATGCAGGACCTTCTTACAGCTCTTGTATCTTCGTTCAGGGTGTGTCTTGTGCTGCTAATACGTCTGAATTCGTCTCTGGTTTGGTACTCGTACGTATGGTATCTTGCACTGTCCAACCTCTCAAATTCGTCTGACTTTGGGGTATTTATAGTTTCTGTCTGAGGGTTAGATGCGGCGCATAGGATAAGTAGATGCGGCGCATTGACTTAACTTCGCGTGGGGTCCAAGATTAATATATTCAGGAATATTCGTACACCGCCTTAAGATGCGGCGTAACTCCATTTCTCTATGCGGCGCATGTCCTTTGCTGTCTTGGATTGTAACTTGTGAAATCTTGATAGTGATACGCCGTATGTAAGAAGTATGTTGCGGCGTATCTGGAGCAGAATGATCTTGATCTTGTACATTTCAGTAGACTCTTAACATCTTGCTTGTTTTGCTCCATAATTAGTCCAAAATCGCCAAGTTTCACATAATACTTGTCCCCAAGTAAACCTTAGAATAAATCTTATGAAAATGTATCCTAAAAGATATTAGGATTTATTTTTATATTTAAGCATGTATTCGTTTTGTCATAATTGCACAACCAAACACTTAACGAATTAGAAATAAAATAAAATATTTCGATAAAAGCAAATCTAATCGTTTAACTGTCCAGTCGTGACGAATATTCTATCATAAGCTTGGCAAGTATACGCATCTCCCCCACTAAAGCCAAGGAATAACAAGTCTAAAGCGGTAAAAAGGGTTTGTTGGTTAAGGGTTAATCATTCTTCTTAATCTCTATCGATCTCATATTCCAGAAAAGGCGACAAAATCACAAATACATGATCGAATCCACGACCACGATACCTGCAATTGCTCAAATCCTTAACTCGAATAGGCTAAAGATAGGACCAAGTAATCTTCACCAATAATATTATATCAAAAAGGGCGACAAAATCATAAATACATAGCCGAATCCACGACTACGATAGTTAAGATTGCTCAAATCCCTAATCTCAATAAATCAAAGGTTTGGATGAAGAATGATATAGGGTATGGGTAACATTTGGGATACAAATTGGTGTAAAATGAAAAATAAACAAAACAGATAAATTAAAATCCTAAGTGTGGTTAATAATTTTCCCAACCATCCCATGAATAAGACTCATATCATTGAATAACTCACGCTTTAACACTTGAAACACACGCTTTAGGTAGACACGAATTATACTCAACAAGATCTCAATCAAAGAATAACTTTAGTTGGCGTTCCCATAACGGCCAACTCCCATTCAATCCATAAATATAATATACAACAAATAGTGGTGATATCGCCCACTTAATACAAAACTTTACATAAGTTGGTTAAAACAAACTTCCAACTTTTCTTTTTTCTTTTTCTTTTCTATTTTTTCAATTTTTTTTTTTTTTTTTTTTTTTTTTTTTTTTTTTTTTTTTTTTTTTTTTTTTTTTGACTTCAACATATGTGTAAAATTTCACAACTTTTCTATCACTATTTTTACGGATAATTTTTCCATACTCTTCATACTTTCAGAAATAACTGTAATAGTGAAAGTAGTAAACACACGAAAAATAAACTAAAAGATATACAATATTTACTTTTATACCAATTGCATTGTGCAATTTCCCGACCTAACCAAAGATAATGAATTACGCACGCGAACACAGGTAATGTAAGGAAACACACTTTGCCTAAAGCAATTAACCATGGATTTTAATCTACAGGGTAGGCTAAGGTGTAAGGGTGTATCGGAACATTATAACAAAGGTGTAAGAAACGAAAGGAATGACTCTGAGGGTTTTTCTAGGGGTATCTTACTCTAAAAATGAGAGTAACAAAGGGTTTATACGGGGGTTAACTAACCAATGTAGTTAGTTAATATCACATAACTTATAAAGGCTATTTGGGTGTAATCCTAAAAATTTACCAATTTAGACAAGTCATTCCAATTATATAGATAATACTTATTATGGTGGTCTCGAATAGTATATAAGCCAAGTTCTAAAGTTTACAAGTCACCGACACACTCATAGATTTGTGAATTTTTATAAGTTCACAATTTTTTCAAATAATGTTATGTGTGCAGCTATGTAATTTAGACTTTAAACAAAAACATGCTAAAAAATTTTAAATTTTGATATATTAAGCGCATTTTAAGCATATTTTGAAAAAGTGTAGGACAAGTAAGTGTTCTAATTCTCCAATCCCCCCACTTAAGTTAAACAACGTCCTCGTTGTTTGTGTCAAAGATTAAAAACTGGAAAATAAAAGAATTAGAACAGAAAAACTCCCTTGAGATTTGCTCGATATGATACTCCATTATTCGTATAAGAGCAAAAATCAACTTTCTTGTGGATTAGAACGTTTAAGCTTCAAAAATGATGTATCCACAGAAATTGCAGGAATCTATAATACCATTCAGACTTTAACACACCTGAGTTAAGAAGGTTCAAACTTGCATAATACATTAGTAGTTAGTAAAAATAAAACTTAAAAATTAAAACTGTAAATCATCAGGTCAGTCGATACGCCGTATCTTATGGAAAAAGATACGCCGTATCGAGCCTGGAATAAATACGAATCCGAATAAAAGATGCGTCGCATCCTTAACCAGGGATGCGCCGCATTGAAATACTGACAGAAAGTTTTAAAGTCAAAAACAAAAATACAGAAAATAAAATAAGATATGACCAGTGCATGTGATGCGTCGCATCTTAGGATTGAGATGCGCCGTATCTTCTGCAGGTCTGACAGACTCGACACAGAAAAGAAAAGTAAAAATTTTCTTCCGGGTTGTCTCCCGGTCAGCACTTGTCTTTATTCCAGAGTCTTCAAGTTAGACTCACGTTCAGCTCCTTATTTTGTTCTAGCGAGATCTTCCATCTCAATCTCGCTCTTAGTTCCATATTCAAGTAACCAAACATTCTTTCCGCTAATTGGAACATCCTTGACACTAATCCACCTCTAGTAGTTATCCCATTCAGGTCATGCCTTTGGAACAAAACTCCTTTAATCACCTTCGACAATTGGTGCACCTCAATCGTCAATTCTCTAATCATATAGTTTTGTTCTTTCAGCAACAGTCCATTGATGAAAGTTTCGACCTCATGATGCTCCTTATCATATTCGTGGGCGAACTTAGATACAATCTCATCGGTTGTAAGTTTAATCCATGGTCCTCCGAACCAGCTTGGGAAAATATCAATCATGATTCCTGAAACACAAAACAAATAGGCTTCGAAGTAAAAAATTTCTAAGAGACAGGAAAGATGATTAGAATTTTCTCCGTTCAGGATAAATAAAAGTTACTGATGTCTGAAGACGATGCGCCGTATCCTATAAATAGGATGCGCCGTATCTTATAATCGTTAAAAATAAATCAGACTTTTATTCAGAACACAGATACGCCGCTTATAATTTTATAATGCGCCGTATCCAGTTTAAGTTATCAAAAATCGATTATATTTATTAAAATTAAATGCGTCGTATTAACAAAAGATAATGCGCCGTATTTTCGTTACGTTTCAAAATACAAGATTTTTGATTTAGTAGATGCACCGTATCGATAAAAATCGATGCGTCGTATTTGTTTAATAATTCGAAAACTGTTTTTAATTTAAATCGAAAATACGCCGTATCTGTTAAAACAGATGCGTCGTATGGCTTTAGTGTTTAGAAAAATTTCTTATTAAAAACAGAATACGCCGTATCTTGGGGAAAGATGCGTCGTACTCGAATTTATTAAACGCGTTGTATTTTATAAAAATTAAACGCAATACGCCGTATCTATGAAAACAGATGCGCCGTATCGTTTGTATCAGCACAGTACAACGATAGCAGAATGCAGAAAAAATAGAAAAAAAAAAACAAAAAATAAAAACAAAAATAAAATCAAACAAAAAGAAACAAAAATTAAAGAAAAAAAAAAAAAAAACACACACACAAAAACAGAAAATATGCAAATAATACAATGAATGCAATTTATCTAATATATAACAGGGTTAGTGGTTAGAATCTAAAAATTAAAAAGAAAAAACCTAATTAAAATACTAATCAAATTAACAGATAATAACAATTCACTCCCCGGCAGCGGCGCCAAAAACTTGATGCGCGCGTGTGTCGTTGCGGTTTAGCAGTATTAATGCCTACTCAAGTTTTAAATTTATATTTAGCCGACTTATCAATAACACACACACTTAACGAGCAGTGTACCCGGTCAGTATGAATATAATGGTAAGTAGAGTGTCGATCACTAAGAGTGGAACGTATTATCTAGTTATTCTAATCAGTATTTTAATATCCTAAGTTAGCTATACAACCTAATCTAACGCAAGGGTGTTTCAGCCTGAGAGACTGGCACGGTTTGGTTATGATTAAATAGTAAACTAAACTAATGAGCACGAATCAGCGATTAGCACACACGTACACAGATAGATACTTGAGACAATAAGAAGACCTGTCCTGATAATTAAGTAGCTTGTCACTTGTTTTATTGCTAGTTTTATATGAAGTGTATATAATTAACCCTTTCTCGTTGGCTCTAATCTTATCGGCGAGTAAACCCTTAATGATCACTTATGTCTATCCCACTATCCTAGAAACGATAGAATAAATAGGCGAGGAAGGGGCATGGCGACCCAAGCAATGCTCAGCTAGACACAGAGGTTATCAATGCACTAATAAAAGTCACCAAAGACATCAACATATAAACTTTAATTAATGGGAAAGCAATTTTAAGGGGTGCGCATGATTTTCCGTAGTCACATGACATCAGCCCATCAATCCTGATGAATTAAAGTGTACTAATACAATAAAACAAAACTACTTAATGAATTGAATACATGCAGGACCTTCTTACAGCTCTTGTATCTTCGTTCAGGGTGTGTCTTGTGCTGCTAATACGTCTGAATTCGTCTCTGGTTTGGTACTCGTACGTATGGTATCTTGCACTGTCCAACCTCTCAAATTCGTCTGACTTTGGGGTATTTATAGTTTCTGTCTGAGGGTTAGATGCGGCGCATAGGATAAGTAGATGCGGCGCATTGACTTAACTTCACGTGGGGTCAAAGATTAATATATTCAGGAATATTCGTACACCGCCTTAAGATGCGGCGTAACTCCATTTCTCTATGCGGCGCATGTCCTTTGCTGTCTTGGATTGTAACTTGTGAAATCTTGATAGTGATACGCCGTATGTAAGAAGTATGTTGCGGCGTATCTGGAGCAGAATGATCTTGATCTTGTACATTTCAGTAGACTCTTAACATCTTGCTTGTTTTGCTCCATAATTAGTCCAAAATCGCCAAGTTTCACATAATACTTGTTTTTACCTGAGAATTACAAAAGTAACATTAACGTATCAATTCTCATATATAATATAATAAAACAAGTCAAATAAATAGGATAAATGATGATAATAAAATGTACTTATTTGAGTTCATCATTTGGTCATTGGACGAGAAATTTTAGAGAAGTCTTTAATGAAACGCCTGTAGAAACCGGCGTGTCCTAAAAAAATTCAAACAGATTTGACCGATGTGCGTGGAGGTAATCTAGCAATGGTGTCAATCTTTGCCTTATCAACCTCTATTCCCTTCTTAGAGATTTTATGGCCCAGTACAATGCCCTCCTTCACCATGAAGTGGCATTTCTCCCAATTTAAGACCAAATTAGACTCTTTACATCTAACTAACATTTTGTTCAAATTAGAAAGACAATGGTCAAAGGAGTCACCAAAAACAGAGAAGTCGTCCATAAATACTTCCATGTAGTCCCCTACCATGTCATGAAAAATAGCTAGCATGCATCGCTGAAAAGTTCCTGGGGCATTGCACAATCCAAATGGCATTCTCCTATATGAAAATGTACCATAAGGACAGGTGAATGTCGTTTTCTCTTGATCCTTAGGTGCTACAGGAATTTGAAAATAACCTGAAAACCCATCAAGAAAGCAGTAGAACATGTTCCCAGATAATTGTTTAATCATTTGATCAATGAAAGGTAAAGGGAAATGATCCTTTCTTGTGGCATCATTTAATCGCCTGTAATCGATACAGACTCTCCAACCAGTCACCGTTCTTGTTGGAATCAACTCATTCTTTTCATTGGTGACAACAGTCATACCCCCTTTCTTGGGGACCACGTGCACGGGACTTACCCACGGACTATCAGAGATTGGGTAAATCATCCCCGCATCTAGAAGCTTAATCTCTTCCTTTTTCACCACATCTTGAACCTTTGGATTGATTCTTCGTTGTGGTTGCACCACTGGTTTGTACTCATCTACCAGAAGGATTTTGTAGGTGCAGTAGGAAGGATCTATACCTTTTATATCAGATATTTTCCATGCAATAGCTTCTTTGTTTGCCTTCAATACTTCAATAAGCTTTTCTCTCTCATTTCCTGTTAAATCAGATGATATAATAACAGGTAGCTTTGATTCGCTTTCGAGAAAAGCATATTCCAAATGTGGCAGAAGGTCCTTAAGCTCAAAATCAAGAGGCTCTTCAAGTGACGTCTTCAGCTTTTCTCCTGTGCCAGTTTTAATCTCCTCTTCCTTGTTTGACCTTGAGGATGGATCATTCTGTAATAAGTATGTTAGTTCTTCAAGAACCTCTTCATTACTCATGTTCATATCCTCTCCTCCAATAAAATTGGTGTCAAACAAGTCTTCCTCAAAGATTCCATGAAAATTTTCTTCAACAAAAGGTTCAATTGTATCTATGTAATAAAGAGTTTCGTCTTGCTTTGGAGAATATTTCATGGATTTGTCAATATGAGAGATCACCTATTGATCATCTACCTGTAGAGTCATTTTCTTCTCATAGACATCTACTAAACAACGAGAGGTGGACAAGAAAGGTCGACCTAGGATGAGAGGAAATTTGCTATCCTCATCCATGTCTAATATAACAAAATCTACCGGAAACACAAATCAATCAACCTTAACCAACATGTTCTCCACGATTCCACGTGGATATTTAATCGACCTATCAGCGAGTTGAATGGTCATACGTGTCGGTTTTGGTTCACCTAGACTAAGCTTGGCATACATTGAGTAAGGAATCAAATTGATGCTAGCTCCTAAGTCTGCCAGAGCATTATTCACATTTAAATTTCCGATTAGGCATGGAATGGTGAAACTTCCAGGATCAGACATCTTCTTCGGTAATTTGCCATCCAAAATGGCAGAACATTCTTCACTCATTACGACAGTAGACAAGTCCTCTAACTTTTTTCTGTTAGTTAGGAGGTCCTTCAAGAATTTTGCATATTTAGGCATTTGCGAAAGGGCCTCAACAAATGGCAAGTTGACATGCAATTGCTTGAATAAGTCTAGAAACTTACCATACTGTTCTGCCTCCTTTTCTTTCTTGTACTTTCCAGGATATGGGAGTTTTGGTTCATACGGTTTATGAGGAGGTTTGACATGTGTTGTGCTCGGAGAGCTTTGGGGTTGCACCTTGTCATTTACCTCTCCGTTTACCGGTTTGACAACATTTTCGTTAGATGGGAAAGGAGGATCAGTAGTTTGCTTACCACTTCTAGTAGTAACAGCATTCACATGTGCATTCGGATTAGTTTCCGTGTTACTTGGTAAGCTTCCTGGTTGCCTTTGAGACAACATCTTTGACATTTGACTCATTTGGGTTTTCAATTCTTGAATTGAGGCTTGTTGTTCTTTCATGATAGCATTTTGTCTAGCGACGTATTGAGTCATCAATTCCTCAAAATTGGACTTCTTTTCGTTGTGTTGTTGGAATGGTGTGCGGTTGGTCTGGTAGAATCCCGGAGGACCTTGCTTGTATGACAAGGTGTTACCGTGCGACCCACCAGCTTGAAAATTTCCTTGTCTTTGGTTTACCCAACAAGCATCCTCAGACAAGCTCATTGGTTTGTCATCACAATCCTTTGTCAAATGAGGACCACCACAACACTCACATCCTACTTGCATAGCGACGACGGTAGCATTTAGCTTATCAAACTTCTTATTAAACATAGCCATCTGATTAGTCAAAGCGGCTATCTCACTCACTCCATCAACTTCAACAACTTTAACTGTAGCTTTTCTGCTTACTCCATCTGGTGGTGCATACCACTCATGAGTATGTAACGTGATGTCTTCAATCAATTCATAAGCCTGATTGGGGGTCTTATGCATGATTGTCCCTCCAGCTGAGTTGTCAATCGTGTTTCGTGTAGGTCTATCGATACCTTTATAGAAAGTTTGCACGATCTTGTGTTTACTGAGACTATGCTGAGGACATTGACGGAGATACTTCTCCAGTCGTTCCCAAGCCTCATAAAAAGTTTCACTCGGCATTTGAACAAAATTAGTGATTTCACTAAGAAGCTTTTCGGATAAAGCGGGTGGAAAGAATCGGGCCAATAATCTCTCTTGCATTTGGTCCCAAGTGGTGATGGAACCTGGTGCAATTGACTTGAGCCATTCTTTAGTAGTGCCCGTGAGAGTGAATGGGAATACGCGAATCATAATTGCGTCTCCATCTACATCTTTGACTTTGAAAAGCTCGCAAATTCCTAAGAATGTGTCGATGTGATCGTTCACGTCTTCTCCTAACGCGCCACTGAATTGGCAATGATTAAGGATCATGTGCATGAATTGACCCTTATTTTCGAAGTTGTCAACCTTGAGTTTGGGACGAGTGATTGCGGAACTCACCCCCGTTCGAGTAGTTTTGGCCAGTTCGGCCATCGTGCAGGTATCGTCTCCCATCTCTTTCTCCTCTTCTGTTTGAAATTCGGTATCTAAGTCGGACTCGAATTCGGAATCCTTTTGAGAGGTTCCAACAGAATCAACTACTTGCTCCTTCTTACGAAGTTTGCGAAATGCTCGCTCAGGATTGGAAAGTGGTGATACGATTTCAGACGAATCTTTTCTGGTCATCCACTACACAAATGTGCAAGAATGACGAGAAACAAACAGAAATGAAAAAGAACGTTAAGCGGAAAACGCTTAAAATGAAGGACGAAAATAAAAAGAACTTTCAAAGGAATAAATTCCAAAGAAAGGATCGATTAACTAACAACTTAATCTATAACTCAAAATGAATACACCCTCCTCGGCAGCGGCGCCAAAAACTTGATGTGATATTTTTCGAGTTATATAATTTATATCTAGATTTTACCAGAATGTTAAACTAATACACACGTAGGCAAGTGCACCTATCGTATGCTAGTATAGCAATGGTAAGAACCGAGAGTCGTATCCCAAGACGGTATGATTATTCGAATTGTAGATCTTGAATGCTAGTTAAACAAATTAACAATAAAAACTAAAAGGGGGGAGATGCTTATAAGATAAAGTATAAGCTACTTGAAAAGAGATTTAAAACTAAATAACAAATAAAAGCGACAAAAGTTGAGTTGTAAACAATTGATGGAAAATGTATTCACTTAGATTCGATTCCTCCTAGACTTTGGATAACAAATTGATTAAATAAAAGATAAGATCATATTATATGGTGATTTCTAATGTAGAAAAGACTCCTCCGTCGACTTGTCTAAACCTACAACTATTGGAAAGTTAATCCGAATGTCTTCGCGACAACCACCTCAAGTTATGCATTAAGCCTATTCAACCGATTAATGAGATTTAATGGGATATGTTTAATGGTTAAAAACATATAATGATAACAATAGTTGTCACTACTTGCAATCATGCACACATGTTCGATTTAGATTAATTAACGTCTCAAACCCTATTACTATGTCTAGTCTCAAGCCCTTAATCATTTAATTGCTCAAATGATCAAGAATAAATATTATACACATACGGATTGTCATCATAATATGCATACAATACCCACGATAAGAAACAATAATAATTATAATCAAACACATATGGTTCTTTATTAAACTCAATAATCATCCATATAACCAATAATCAAATCACTAAAATATGTTATCTATCATCTAGGGTTCATCTACTCTAAGCAAATACTATAGATTTAGCCTAGCATAATATAAAGAACAAACATAACAAGAATTAAATAAAGGTTCAACATGATATTAAAAATAATAAAAGTTCAAACCCGAGTAATATTTATTCTTATGCTAGTCACTTTTCAACAAATGAAAACACAACTAATAGAATTCTGGAACACCTTTTTACTTTTCTTTCAGTGCGTCGACAACAGCAGCCAACCAAAACACTTTTACTTTTTTTCGCTTCCTGTCCGTCCCTTTCTTTCATTAATATCCGTACCCCATATATATAAAGTATATAACCCTTTCTTTTGTTCTTCCTCCTCACGTCAAGGCCAAGTGTTTTTTATCTTTTCTTTTACTTGTTGTCGTCCACCCAATAACCCAACAGGCTTTTTTTTCTTTCTTCAGCCCTTGTTGCATCAAAACCAAACACAAGGGCCACCAATTTGTGTTAATTGGGCTTCCATCAAATTAAATAAATATTGAGCCTAATTGTATCATACAAATCACGAGCTGATCTTTTGAGCAGAATTATCCACCAGCTAAATTCTGATTTTCTTGCACTTTATATTTTTAATATATAATATTCTTTTTCTTATTTCCGTGGCCTTTTGAATCAACTAAAACGGACTTCGGACGAAAGAGTTATGATCAAAGTAGTGCAACAACGTTCAAAGCTTCACTTTTCTTTACTTTACTTCAATTCATGCCAATTTCCGTGTCTTTTCACCAATTGCTCCATTTTTACCTACGATGCGAAATAATAAACAATTAAGTACCATTTCTTATATAAAACAAAATAAAAGAACAATAATTGTGAGATAAATGATGCATAAGAACACTACTTATTTGATCACATCACTGTCATTTTGTAAAAAAGTAAGAGAGAGAATGCAGTAATGATTATATTTTCTTAAACTGTGTGTTTTTTGTCGGGGATAATAATTTTGAGACGGATGGAGTAGTTTAATTTATTTCTTTCGCATCTGGCCATATGTTACTATACGAGGAATCTTCCGTTTTTTTTTTAAAGATATATATTTCTGTTCAATTCCTAAAATATCAGGTTTTCCAATAAATTAAGTTATCTTTAGATATTTTTTTAATATCTTCCAACTTTTGTTAAAAAAAATATCTTCCAACATCATCACCCACTGGACTTTTATACCATACTCATATATATTCGTGTCTTCACCAATTCTATATCGTGACCTTTGTTAGGAGAGGCCATAATAATATATGGAACATAAGGAAGACACCGAGTATCGATGGACAAATGAGAAACATCTTCATTTCTTAAGCTCGGTAGAGGCTTCCTTTGTTAAATCAATGCTAGGAAATAATGATCAATTTCCTCGTGTGGGTAGGTACTTGCCCGACGTTTGTGAGTCAACGTTAGACTCGAAACGCTCTAGCATGATGAGAAGAAGACGACGACATTCGACTTCAGGTATATATCGCGTAATTTGATAACACAATATTGCATCTTTTCTGATATCGCTAGAAAACGTAGTACAATGCTATATATAATATTTTTTTGAAAGGCAAGAAGCTATAGATAAAAGTGGTGAAATCTACAGAGAACCGAGTTGAGTAACTTTAGGGTCACACATGCATTATGTAACACATAGTTTTATTTGGTTAGGTAATTATTTTGTGTCTTATGATATCATCTATAGATACTACATTTTGTTACATATGGAATCTTATGTCTAACAAGGTGACATTATTGGGGTAAAACAACTATATAGAACAAAGAGATGAGAAAATTAAAACAAGATATACAGAATTTTCTCTATTAAGGGTGTGTTTGGTTTTTTTTAAAAAAATCTTACTAGCTCTTTTACTCTTACTAGTAAAAGGTGGTAAGACGTTTTGCTTGTTTGTTTTTTTTCTTTTGAGTCAGATCCACTTAGATATATATCATCTTACTCAGTAAGAGGTGGGAGACTTGTCTTACTGTCTCTTACTCGATAAGAGATTGAAGACTCGTGTTAATATAATATATTTGATGGTTTATTAACTATGTTATATTTATGATAAAAAGTTTTGTTTCATATTTATATAAGTTACTTTAATAAATTACAGAAACGAGCATTTAAAATCATTCGGACAATTATAAAAAAACAAACAACATTATTTCATTCAGATTTAGACTTTCTAGCTACCTCTTACTGATAAAATGTGATAGTCAGATTGAGACATAAAACATCTTAATGAAACAAACACACCCTTAAGTTTTTTGATTTTATTTATATAGACTTGCATAAATTTTGCCATGAACACAATTAAGCAATAGGTCATATAATTTAAGCAAGTGTAATTGTTATGCTATGATATCTAGCTAATTGTCTACAATTAAGCCAATGCCTTCATATTATAACTATGAAAGGAGGGTGACCGTGTGTTTAGATGTTGGAAAATGAGAAGTTTTTGAGAAAAATTTTCTAAGAAACACACAAAAACAGAAAACGTGTTCGAATATACCGTAGTTGATAACTTGCGACGTAGCTTCGGATTGATGATTACGAATACGTTAATAGAACTTTTGGCCCCATGTCTTCAATAATACGTAAAAAACACATTAACATATGTCTTGTTGTGGAAGATATTTTTATGGATACGTACTCTCGTCTGTTTAACTTTACTTTACACTGTTTAATTAGTTATTCACGTGGCATGTTTTACTCCTTTGGTTATAACATCTAATATGTAATCCATTAAGTTATTGATTGATGAAGACAAGTTCAATTTTGATTCTTTTGGAAGTACTTTTGTTTCATTATTCGAAGGGTTCCATTTCTATATTTTCGTTAAATTTTCTCAGATATTTTGGATTCGCGATCACGAAGCAGCCAAAGAACCACAAGATCACTACCACATAACCAGTCGATGAGTCAAGATGATCAGGTTCTCCTTGTTCGCTTTCTTGTATAGTATCTTATATTCTTATATCTGCCATTCAACAAGCTAGCTAATCACATACTGTATATAAAATGCATTACTTTGCGACCTCCCATTACTAATCCAAATAACGACATGCATGCTACAGGTTTTAAGAGTGTCATTCTAAGAATCGAACTTTATATCAAATCATAAAACTTTGTATGTTATACTAGACAAACTATGAAAAGTACTTTTGAATTCACTCTGATATTGGACATCAAGACCAAACCAAACGTATAATATTTACCATAATTTGAGCCAAGACTCAAGTGATATAGGAAACAAAATACTACTACCAGTTTATTAATATAGAAACACGAATAATTCTTATGGATCATTACTGCATGTGGAAAAAACAGGTAGTTCCACAAATTGGAAAAACTAGAAACAAGGAAGAAGCTGAGAGAGATGGGCAAAGATTTGCCATGACGACGACCGCATCCTCCACATAACTAACGGATTTAAGGTTGGTGAAATCGGGGATGTTTGGTTGGTTGGTGTCGACAACTCTAAGTTGCTGTAAACTCTATAATTACCATTGGGATGCATATATTTGCGCATTGGCATCGATCATTTATTTTGGTATTTGATGTTTTCTGGCTTATGTGGCTTATCATTAAGTTACCCAAGTAGTACATTTCAGAAGGTACTCCTATAATTATGTAACTAGCTCATTTTCTAACACGGTGTTTGTCACATCATCTTTTTTACTAGCGATATATACCGGTTTATTGTCAACGAAATTATCAAACCAGCAAATGATTTTAGATGTTATTGAGTATGATTACTACTTTGATATTTAAAGTGACTATGAAAACATGCTCCGAGTTTTTGTATCTCAATACTTATGCAAGGGACATCACATAAATCTGTTGGGATTTCTATTCCCTAACTAGATTAATACGCAACGGAAATAATAATTAATCTAGAGCAAGAAGGGAACTAAACCCTAAAGGATCTAAACCTAATTAACTAAAAGCAACTTAAAAGAAATAAATAAATAAATAAGAAATAAGAAAATTACTAACCTTTGAGAAAATCGAATTTCTCACACGCGGACCACCTTGGTTGAACTTGGAGGCGAGTACCCAAACGAGAGTACCTCTAATAGCTCACACCCACGAACCAAAGAGAAAAAAAACTATTCGAACTCCTAAGGTCTCGATACACGAAAGACTCTTACAAGGAGTAGGAAATAAGGAAGAGAGGAATGAGCAATTGAAGCCTTGACATGCCCCTTCTATTTATAAGGAAAGGAAGGGGGATGGGTTTACTCTTTGGGGCGATGTGGGATTCACCCAAATTTGTCCCAAGCTTCTTTATAATTAGCTTCCAATTAAATTACCAACTTTGATAATTAACAAACCAATTAATTATACATGTAATATTAATTCTAATTAATATTATCTCTCATTTATTATTTCTCTTAACGGTTTACTGAGGGCGACCCAAAAAGGACTCTACTTTTGACGATAGTCTCACCAATTAGTTATGAACTTGGACATTAATTCCAACAGTCTCCCACTTGTACAATTCATCAACTATAATTGGTCTAAGCCTATTCTGATCAACTAAGCAGAGAGTGTCATCCAATGCAACTGCCAAACTCTAAAGCATTTTAGATTCAGCCCTTAGATAAGCGATCAACTATTCCTTTGTTCTTCTGATATCGTATGAACCTGAGACATGGATTTTAATCAATCTCTAGGTTCAACATTATGTTTCTTGATTTCCAATTATTTGGCTATATGAGAATACTGAATTGAACACATCAATTTAATCTCGGCTAGGCCTAGCTCTTTTAGGTCAACATTTAATCATCGAGGGGCCCATTGATATTGCTTTCCCTTTTAGGCGAAAGGAACAAATAAACTTTGAACACATAGAACTAGTCAACTTATCATGTCATGCCTAACACACTCTTTATAACTGGCATTTACGCACAGCGTTTGAATAAACTAAAGTATAACAGACTTGAAAACTAGAAACTCGATGTGTCTCCATTTTAAGAATAGAGGATATTATCATCTTAGAATTACTCGTGATCTCAATCCATGAAGTAATCTTTCTAAGTACGGGTTTATCCTATACTTAATTCCCATTAAGTACTCATGAGTGTTGCAGCATTCTCTATGCTATGTCTAATCCTTATAGACAATCTACTAACATTCCATGACAGTCTTAAATCAATACTTACTTCCTGTAGTATGAACGACTGAGGAGGTTTGAGTAAACTAATTACTCAGGAAGTGGATTCTAAACAGGCAAAAATGAAACACAATGATAAACAATAGTAAATGGTAGTACACTTGCAAATAAACAAATCTCCATTATTTAATCACCAAATCTATTACGATTTCAATCATTGTTTACAATGTTTCAAATTCAAACTAACAACTAAAACTTTATATTATCTTTCAATCCAATGCTCCAAGCATGTTCATCGTGTCTGGACTTAGCCAATGCCTTTGTGAATGGATCAGCTGGATTATCCTCTGATCGTATGTGCTTCACAATCACGTGTCCTTCTTCTACTTTGCTTCGAACAAAATGGTATTTTCTTTCAATGTGCTTTGACTTTCCGTGATCCTTGGGTTCTTTAGTCAAGGCGACTGCACTCTCATTATCACAGAATATTTCAATCGGGTCTTGTACTGTTGGAACAACTCCAAGATCTCCAATGAAATTCCTCATCCAGATAGCTTCCTTAGAAGCCTCACAAGCTGCAATATACTCGGACTCGCATGTGGAGTCTGCCAGTATCTTGCTTTGAACTTTTCCACGTCACCGCTCCCCCATTTAGCAAAAATACCCAACCAGACTGTGAACGACTATCATCTTTATCTGTTTGGAAACTTGCATCACTATAACCAGTCACTCTGAGTTCTTCTTCTCCACCATAAACTAAGAACCTGTCTTTAGTATTTCTTAGATACTTAAGAATGTTCTTTACAGCTGTCCAATGACCTTCACCAGGATTCTGCTGATGTCGACTTACCATGCTCAAAGCAAAGGAGACATCAGGCCTTGTACACGTCATGGCATACATGATCGATCCTACAGCCGAAGCATATGGGACTCGACTCATTCTGTCCAGTTCTTCATTAGTTTTCGAACATAGATCCTTACTAATCTTTATGCCATGATGTAAGGGTAGATTCCCTTTCTTAGAATTCTCCATTTTGAATCTTTTCAAAATTTTATCTAAGTACGTGTCCTGACTAAGTCCTATAAGACGTCTTGTCCTATCTCTATAAATCTTTATACCAAGAACAAATGTTGCATCTCCCAAATCTTTCATAGCGAAACATTTCCCCAACCATTCTTTTACACTTTGTAGCGTTGGGATATCGTTTCCTATGAGTAGTATATCATCCACATATAATACCAGGAATACTACAACACTCCCACTGACTTTGATATATATACATGACTCATCTTCACTTCTAGAAAATCCAAACTGTGTGACTTTCTCATGGAAGCATAGATTCCAGCTACGAGAAGCCTGTTTAAGTCCATAAATGGCCTTTTGAAGCTTGCACACTCTTTTAGGATACTTTGCATTTTCAAAACCTTCTGGTTGTGCCATAAACACATCCTCTGTTAGTTTTCCGTTAAGGAAAGCGGTCTTGACATCCATCTGCCATATTTCATAATCATGAAACGCAGTTATGGCAAGCATTATCCTAATTGACTTTATTTTAGCTACTGGTGAGAAGGTTTCCTCATAATCAATCCCGTGGGTTTGAGTATAACCCTTCGCAACCAACCTAGCTTTATAAGTGTGTACTTTCCCATCCATGTCTGTCTTCTTTTTGAAGATCCACTTACATCCCACCGTCTTAAGACCAGGTGTAGTGTCAACCAAATTCCAAACTTGGTTGTCATACATAGATTGAATCTCGCTTTTCATAGCTTCCTTCCACTTAGCAGCCTCAGGGCTTGGCATCGCTTCCTTGTAGTTATCAGGCTCATTCAAATCAATTAGTATACTATCACTAATCTTGTCCTCTTCAATATGGAAACCATAATAAAATTGAGGATCCTGAGAAGCCTTGCTTACTCTACTACTTGTTCTGCGAATAGGTAAGGATATATCATCAGGTTCAACAGGTGTCACCACCTCTTGTTGAGTGTCAGTGTTTACTATAGGTTCTTCATCGGCAGAATCTTGAATTTCTTCAAGGTCTATTTTACTCCCACTGTCCTCTTTGGATATCATTTCTCTCTCGAGGAATGTTCCCCTTCGAGCTACAAACACCACATTATCCTTGGGTCTGTAAAACAAATATCCAAATGACTCTTTCGGATAACCGACGAAAATACACTTTTCAGATCTGGTTTCTAGTTTGTCTTGAGCTTCTCGTCTAACGAAAACCTCACAACCCCAGATTTTGATGTGCCCAAGGGAAGGACGTTTTCCCTTCTACATCTCAAAAGGTGTCTTCGAAACCTTCTTAGTGGGTACAAGATTTAAGATATGGGCGGCTGTTTCTAATGCGTAACCCCAGAAGCTTATTGGAAGTGTTGCTCGACACATCATAGATCGAACCATGTCTAACAAGGTTCTATTTCTCCTCTCAGCAACACCATTCAGTTGTGGTGTTCTAGGAGGAGTTAATTGTGAAACTATACCACAGTTTCTAAGATGATCGAAAAACTCGATACTAAGGTATTCTCCTCCCCTGTCGGATCGGAGTACCTTTATCTTTCTGCCCAGTTGGTTCTCTACTTCGTTTTGATACCTTTTGAATACTTCAAAAGTATCCGACTTATGTTTAATCAGATAAACATATCCATATCTACTGAAATCATCAGTAAATGTAATGTAGTAGCGGTTTCCATCTTTTGTGGCTGATCGGAATGGTCCACACACATCCGTGTGTACTAAGTCCAATAATCCTTCACATCTTTCACATGTTCCTGTGAATGGTGATTTAGTCATCTTTCCCAATAAGCAAGACTCGCATACATCATCCGATTTGAAATCGAATTATTCCAACACTCCATCCTTTTGGAGTTGGGCGATGCGTTTCTTGTTTATGTGCCCAAGACGAGAATGCCACAATTTTGATTTATCAAGCTCATTAGACGAACCAACATTTAAAATCACATTGCCATTATCACTAATACATTCAACAGTTTCATATATGCCTTTGCAAGGAGAAGCTTTAAATATAAAACAATCATTTGAATAAACCAAAATATCTCCATTCTTATTGTCAAATGAAAATTGATAACCATCTTTAAACAAAGCATGAAATGAAATAATGTTTCTTGTCATTTCTGACGAATAACAGCAATTATTTAAATTTATCCTAACTCCAGACTTTAGCATGAGCTCGTACTTTCCAATCTTCGTCACAGGTGTGATTTTCCTGTTTCCCATGACTAAGTTGAGCTCTCCATGCTTCAACTTCCTACTTTCCTTTAGACCCTGCAATACAGTGCAAATGTGAGTACCACACCCTGTATCCAAGACCCATGAATCAGAAGTTGTAGTGTTGTGGAGTTCGATCATAAACATACCTGAGTGACTACCCTTTTCGACCTTTCCGTCTTTGAGGTCTTTCAGATATTTTGGGCAGCTACGCTTCCAATGTCCCTTTGTGTTGCAGTAGAAGCACACTGCTTCCTTTGGATCACTTATTGGTGCAATCTCAGATTCTGCCTTTCTCTTAGACCCATGATCGGACTTTCCTTTTGTGGCCTTGCTTTTCCAGTTGGAATGAGAAGTCTTTCTTTTCTTTGCATTATGACCTACAGTCAACACAGGAGCCGCTGAAGTAGAGGGCACATCAATCTTCTTGATCCCTTGCTCAGCGGTTTGCAACAAGCTATGGAGTTCCATTATTGAGATCTCTTTCCCGTTCATTTGATACGAGATCACAAACTGATTGTAATCAGCTGGCAGACCAGATAGGATTATGTTGATAGAAAGCTCAGTATCGAATACCATGTTCAGAGATTCCAATCTGTCAAAGTACCCTTTCATCTCTAAGACAAAAGCACAAATAGAGGCTCCAGGTTTCGGTTTGCAAGCCATGAGGGATTTAACAACATCAAGGCGTTCCTTTCTTGCCTTTGCCTGAAACATTTCTTTGAGCTGTTGGTTCATTTCATAAGCCCAAGTGTTCTCAAAAGTCTTTTGCAGTTCAGGGCTCATGGAAGATGCCATGATGCATGACACTTTGTTCGCATCATCATAGTGCTTTCGGTGAGCTTCAATCTCTTCTTGGGTTGAATCATCATCGATTTTTGGAATTTGCTCATCGAGAACATACTCTTTGTTCTCGTACCTTAGGGTGAACCTAAGGTTTTGCATCCAGTCCATATAGTTAGGACCGATGAGTCTTTCCCTCCCAAGAACTGAGAGTAATGAGAAGTTCGAGTTATGTGTGGGATTGGGAACAGAAGGATTGACACCATTTTCTGTAGACATCTATAATATAAAAAACAGTTTTAGTTTAGCATGAATATTCGTTAATCAATTACACAATTTTATATTAAGGCTAGGATCCATATTTTGGATTCGTTTGTGAAGAGGGTTGCCGTAATCACATCACGAATTTATTTTAGGTGGACAGTGTCTTTGTCAATTTCATTCTCTATGAAATTCCTAGTTCTTTTGAGATTCATTGGTTCTGATCAATGGCATGTTAATCTCGGATATGCTCATCTACTATTCATGACTGGGTTGCCGAGGATCATGAATAAGATGGTGAAATTAACCATGCAAAACCCGCGTGGTACCCGGCTCGAGTCAGCCCGAGAATCGCGAGACCCACATCACCTTTCACTTATGTTCTCTTATTAATGTGCCGGTAAACCACACACGCTCCATTAATAGCCCATATGATAGATGTGCGGTTTTCATGGGTTAGCATACTATTCATATTTTCTATATATCTAAAACGGGAATTTTGTTTTAGTACTTTTATATTAACACTTTTAATATATAGACATCATCCTATCAAAAGTTCTCGGTAGCTCCATTGAACGCACAAAGAAGTAGAGAAGCATGTCAGCGACCCGCCTTATACCTCTCTTATAGTTTGTTCACTATGGGTGAGCCGGTCTACCAATTGACTAATGACATATTTAGCTTTAGTGATACATATAATATAATATAACAATTATATATAAGGTTTCATTTAAACATTTTAAACTTTTGGGTTCTATTTTAAACATTTTAAAATATAAGGTTCAAAATGTAAATTCATATTAACATTTAATGATCATAAGACAATAATATAATATACAATTATTATTTACACTTATCACATGTTAACAATTTACTTTTTAAGTGCTAATAGAATTAGGCTAAACCTGTCTCTGATGCCACTGTTAGGTTTTCTATTCCCTAACTAGATTAATACGCAGCGGAAATAATAATTAATCTAGAGCAAGAAGGGAACTAAACCCTAAAGGATCTAAACCTAATTAACTAAAAGCAACTTAAAATAAATAAATAAATAAATAAGAAATAAGAAAATTACTAACCTTTGAGAAAATCGAATTTCTCACACGCGGACCACCTTGGTCGAACTTGGAGGCGAGTACCCAAACGAGAGTACCTCTAATAGCTCACACCCACGAACCAAAGAGAAAAAAAACTATTCGAACTCCTAAGGTCCCGATACACGAAAGACTCTTACAAGGAGTAGGAAATAAGGAAGAGAGGAATGAGCAATTGAAGCCTTGACATGCCCCTTCTATTTATAAGGAAAGGAAGGGGGATGGGTTTACTCTTTGGGGCGATGTGGGATTCACCCAAATTTGTCCCAAGCTTCTTTATAATTAGCTTCCAATTAAATTACCAACTTTGATAATTAACAAACCAATTAATTATACATGTAATATTAATTCTAATTAATATTATCTCTCCTTTATTATTTCTCTTAACGGTTTACTGAGGGCGACCCAAAAAGGACTCTACTTTTGACGATAGTCTCACCAATTAGTTATGAACTTGGACATTAATTCCAACAAAATCATCCATTCTTAATTTCTTATTTTCAAATTCTTTTCTAACGACATATAAGTACACATTGCAACAAGACTTGAACCTGCACCTATATACCATTTGAACAAAATCTGTACCAGCGATATATTCCAACTACAGATTGGTATGACGAGATCGAATCACATCAGCACTTTGGCCCAAAATCGAAGCCAAACTTATAAGCAACCATCTCAGGCCGGCAACACAAACAGTGCACCTTCATACAGACTACCATCTCGGTATGTAACAGCAACAATTCTCCTCCTTCCATGCCATCATTCGCCATCGTATGAGCTGCAACATACACCGCCACGCCTGCATACTTCACACATGAACCTGTCTCCGGCTGCGCAGTTACATATTAGTATTATACTGCAAGCTGTCTTCATGTCATTTGTACACATCTAAATGACCAAAATGTAACGCTATCTGAAATGTTACATAACGAACATATACTAAAAATGGAAATAGGTTTTTATATGATGTTTGATACGACCATTCGAAACATAAAAGCAATATGGACTAATACATGAAGCCAAACAAACGAAGAAGTATGAACAACACAAGAAGATGATCTGATTCAGGGATATAATGCACATTGGAAGGATTCGTGGCGATGGAGCAAAACAAATTGTCATTTGTTGCCTGTTGGAGAAAGGTTTTTGTTTATGAGAAATCTGGAAAATCTGAAAATGCTAGTGGTGGTGGTAAGCGTACGCATATCACTACAACAAAAGAGAGGACGGGCGACCATAGTTTTGGCGGGGACGCTTCTATCCCCGTCGAAAGTCGCTAAACGACAAAAAATGTGCTGAGCTGGCACAAAGTCTCGCTGACCATTTACAAAATTTTCAACGCGGGCTTTTGGCGGGGACTAATGTTTCACATATTTGCCAAACTTTGGAGCACTTAATCGTTCCCGCCTTTTTTTCCCTCTCTACCTTTTGGCGGGGACATGTCCCCGCCGAAAGAAAAGATGCATATTTTTCGTTTTTGGCGGGGACATGTCCCCGCTGAAAATGTCAAACATTTTGGCTCCAAAAAGGTAAGTTTATCGCGCCAAAATTTAGCGGCTTTTTTTGCGGGGACATGTCCCCGCCGAAAGTATTTCCCGCCAAATTTTCCTTTTACCCCGCCAATTTTTTACTTATATATATATCGTATAATGAAATTATCACAAAACACGTAAATTCTCACAAAAAACACACATAACAATGGATGGTTTAACGCCGGAACAGGAATGGTCAAAGGCTTTATCACACGAGCTCCTGTATAATGAAATTATACTTCATTGGGGCTGGGAAATTTTTGATGAATATGGTTCTTATGAGAACTGTGCACCGTGGCAGAGAGACAAGATTCTGGAATGGTTGAGGAGAAAGCCGTACTATAGAGAGTATTTGGAAGAGCTAGATGCTGCTGAAGCTCAACGTGCTGCTGAAGCTCAAGCTGCTGCTGAAGCTCAACGTGCTGCTGAAGCTCAACGTGCTGCTGAAGCTCAACGTGCTGATGCTGCTCAAGTGTTTTGCGGAACAAACACTTGGGATTGAATAGACAAGGGTTTATGGTGTCTCCTATCGAAACTCAAGTTTTGCTTGAGTGGTAACAATATACCCACTGAGCTATCTCAGTGAGTTGTATACTCTTTGTAGGAGAGAAGTTACTTTGTAAAAGTTCTAAGCTTTCAATATACAAAGCACACATAACTTCTCTCCATATGATCTATTTATACACAAGTAATCTAAGTATAAGTGATTAAAATATTACAAGTTGTTGAGGTAGCGTGTCTGACAATTTCAAACAGTAATTGTCATTTCCAAGAACCAATAGGAATGGGCTAATAAGACTTTGGGAGTGGTTGGCTGACACTCCATGACTTTTAGCCGTAATAGGGAAGGTTGGTATCTGACAAGATAAGAGTGTTTGGTCTGACACTCTTATCTTCTCAGATCTTTCCCTTTTGTTCCCGCCTATTCTTTAGGCATTGGTTCCTCAGTCTTCAATCACTTTAATGTTGTTGAGGAGACTGATGAAGCGAAAAGTGTACCGCTTTTAGGGGGTCATTTAAGCCCTAAATCGTATTTATTTGATCAAATATTGCCCTAAATCGTTCCTTTTGTCATTTTAGGTACTTTGGAGAAGAAATCTGGAAAAGGAAGCATTTTGGACGTTTTTGGAGCATAAAAGTGAAGAAAACGACAAAGTCTCAAAATCGGCTAAAAAGTACCTTTGACGGCGTCAGGAATTTCCCCAGACGGCGTCATGGCTTGGCAAGAAAAAGGTGGATATGAAAATTACTCATGATAAGCCAGAGAATTTTGCATGAAAAATCTGACGGCGTCACCCTTTGAAGTGATCAAGGTCGTCACGGCTTAATTTAAAGAGGGACGGCGTCAAGCTTATTTCTGACGGCGTCGAGCTTTGATAAGCCAGAACGGATTTTGGAGGTCTAAAGAGGGACGGCGTCAGGAAGGCCATCCGGGAACCCTAAAAGCGGCGAGGTGACGGCGTCAGGATCTACAATGTGACGCCGTCAGCCCTTAATCTCTATATATAGTTTTGCAATTTTTTGTCATTAGTGTGGAACTTTGTGTGTAACCTTTTGGGAGGAAACCCTAAGACGATTTTAGCAGCTTTTTCAAGGCTTTTTGCCTTGAGATCTTCCATGTTACATTGAAGATAAGTTATCAATTAATCATTCAATATGTCTATGTGTTGTTTGATTCTATCTTGTTCTTGTCTTTTGTTTAACATGCTAGGCTAGATTTATCTTGTGTTTGCTTAGATCTAATGAAACCTAACTATTGATTATTGGTTATTAGTGTGTTATTAATTGTATTGGATGATTGTTCATCTATGTTAGGCTTAAGAAAACTGGCTAACTTCCTATACGGTAACTTGCTTGAACGTCTTAAGAAACATGAACCAATGCGTACTAAGGTTTTTATGGTTGTATTTAATGCATGAGCGAATTCTAGTGATCCCATGTTAGGAGCTTCTTAGCCGGCTCGACATAGGAGTGAAGTAGGAGCTTATAGAGTTGGGGAAGTACGTATGCCACCCCACGATTGGTATTAAGGAATACACCCGTCATCCACGCAATTAATACACACTAATCAACCGGTAAAAGATAGTTAGGGAGTAAGGAAATCTAAGTAAACACATTTCTCTCCATATAAGTTTCACCACATTTTCATTTTCTGTTATTTTATTTTATTTGCATTCGTAGTAACTTGGGTTAGTTGACTAGCAACTAATTCCGCCCAATCTTTCAAACCTGAGATTTTACTTGCTTTCATAAAATTATAAAAACATAAAAAGAATCTTCTTTCACCCTTAGACCTATTAGAGTAGTTTTTCATACCTAACGAACACTATTCCCTGTGGAGAACGATCAATCCCCCGTACTTACCACTACACTATACTACATCGGTCAGGTACACTGCCTGGTGGGGTTGTAAGCCTCTTGAGATCCCTCGAGAGGTAAAACCTGTTGTAAGGTTGCAAAACCACGCATCAAGTTTTTGGCGCCGCTGCCGGGGAATAGTTATTGTTTAGGTTGAATTTTTATTTTTATAGGTCTACTCACTAGATTCCTTTCTAGTGAGATTTTTATTTTATTTTTCTAGGTTTTCTTTAGTCTATCTTTTTTCTTCGTTTCTTTGTTCGTAACCATTACCATTCGACATCATGGAAGATGGTAATATCCTTGATCCCAACAACCCACCACAACAACCACCACAACCTCCTAGAGCTCGTACCTTAGGAGACTACTCCCGTCCTAGCCACCATGGCTATCGAAACACCATTGAGCTCACTCAAGGAGCCAATGTCACTCCCTTGCGATCGGACACCATCCGGTTGGTGCAAAGCGGATGCGCATTCCATGGACTTCGTTCTGAAGATCCTAATCAACATCTCAAGGACTTTCTCAAAATCGTTGATTCTATAGACCTTGATGTTGCCACTCGAGAGACGACCCGACTGCGTCTCTTTCAATTCTCTTTGCGGGACCAAGCTAGTCAGTGGCTAGAGCGTCAACCCGCAGGATCCATCACCTCTTGGGATGATCTCACCACTCGTTTCCTTGCTCAGTTTTTCCCACCGGGAAGAACTACCAAGCTAAGGAATGATATCTTGATGTTCCAACAACGTCAAGGCGAAACCCTCTACGAGGCATGGACTCGATTCAAGGACTTACTCCAAAAAGTCCCTCACCATGGCATAGAACTTTGGCTCCAAGTCCAAATCTTCTATGACCATATCAATCTCTACACGAGGCAAACCATTGACCAATCGGCCGGTGGCAAGCTACGTGATCTAAGTGCGGAACACTCATGGGCTCTCCTAGAAGATCTTGCTCTTTATGACAACGAAAGTTGGAGTGATCCCCGTGATTTGAATAAAACGGTCAAGGCAATATCCTTGCCTTCGAATAATTCAAGCACTTCCGACCGTAGGATCATAGAACTTGAAGACCAAGTCAAGTTTCTCATGAAATCCTACGAGGCCCCTAAACCTTCAGGCCAAGTGAACAAAATCACTTCTTCATGTGAATTATGTAGTGGTCCCCACGACACTCGTGATTGCATGGAACTCCCCGAACAAGCTTTTGCGGACTACGCATCCTCGCGTACCGACGGAGCGGGAGACAAGTGGTACACTTTCAAACCCGAGCCAAACCCTATGGTGATTCATACAACCCCTCATGGAAAAATCACCCGAACCTTAGGTGGAAACAAAACCAAAACGCACAACAAACCAATTCTTCCAACCCACCTAATCGTTTCCAATCAAGCGGTTCCAACTCGAACCGTACTTTCAACAACAATCCTTCCGGCAATGGTAGTACCGATAACTTTGAAGGATTGATGTCTCAATTTATGGCATCTCAAGAAGCTCGTTTAGCCAAGTTTGAAGCCGATTTCAAACAAAAACAAAGCGAGATGACCAATAAAATTGACAACTTATTGAAAGCCCTCAATAACCAAGTGCTATCACCTCCACATAAGGACGCTAGGAACACAAATAGCGGACCCCAAGTAAAAGACCCCTCTTCATCCAAACACGTCCACTTCGTCAACATTGTCACTATCAAACCAATTGATAGGAATGAGGATAATAGTGAACCTGAGGATGAGGTTAAGAAAGTCGAGGTTGATAAGGAAGTTAGGACAAGTGAGATTGAAGAAGTAGATGATGATGAGGACTACTTCAATAGGCTACCCACTAAGGAAGAGCGCGCATATCATACAAACTTATTCGATGACCCCGAGACACCATACTTCCTAGGTAGACCAATCATAGAAATAGGCGACCCTTCTAATCTCAACATACCATGCAACATCGGACATTTGCATGTGTGGAAAGCCTACATCGACCTTAGATCACCCATAAACATCATGACTAGAGCCCACTACAACTTGATAATGAAAAATCAACTTGGGTATAGGATGTTCCCTGACAAGGGTTGGATGAGTAACTTCACGGGAAGAGTTAAGGGATTACCGGTTTATGTAGGAAACTTCACCTATGTCACCGACTTTGTAATTGTAGAAGATATCCGCCTAATAGTCGATGCATCCTTAACTCAAGTGGTTTTTGGAAAACCATTTGTTGAGGTCTCTAGAATGACTTATGAACCTTCCTTAGGGATAGTTAGATTTAAGGATGAGACCGATGAGGTAAACTACCAAATGCCATATAAGATAGAACAATTCCAACACTTGTCAAATGTTGAGAAGGAGCTTAAGCAAGCGGTCTACTATAGGAATGATGAGGATAGAAATAAAGGAGTAGACTATGTTATGGAAAGGATATCCGGGTTCTACAAGGATTGTTTGAAATTAGGACCGGAATATAAAACCGGAAATGAGAATGGCCTAGGAACTGTGACCAATGATGGAGTCACGTAATGTACGTGACTTTGAGTCTAGCTACAAGACTCGTTAATAAAGAAAAGTGCTTCTTGGGAGGCAACCCAAGTTTTATTTGCTTTGTGTGTTTATTTATTTGTTTGTTTGATTTTATTTGTTTCCGTATGTATGTTTAAATTTTATTATTATTGATTCATGTTCAAAAGTAAATTGTGAAAATGCTTTATCTTGTTTTTAACTTCGTCTTAACTACATATAAAGGTATTTTGCAAAAGTTAAGTGTAAGGGAAATCCAAATCGGTTTATTAGAACAAATGAACATGAATCGTAATAATAATAAATTAACATACATATTAGTATTTGTTTGAGTCAAATGCTTGTATCGAGTCATAATGATGTTTTGCAGGAATTCCAGGAAGTAAGGTATAGGTTTTTCCAAAAATTTTCCGGAAACTTAACATGAGAATTCTGTCAGATCATTTCTGACGGCGTCAGGTTTAATTTTCTGAAAATTTTTTGAAAGTTTTGTTTTCATAAAAAGTTTTTATTAAATCTATAACTTATAATCTCCAGGAATCTGCAAAATTATCATTCCACAAGCATTATATCCTTATATATAGAGTTTATCCCGCCGATGTTATGCAGGTTTTCGTGTTTGTTTTCTCAGGTTTAACAGGTTATTTTGGACAAGGAAATGTTTGTTGGATCAAGCTTTTGGCGATGCATTAGTCATGGAGCTTCAACATTACTTTGGAAGAAGATCTAACCGTGTTACCACATTATCCACCGAGCGAATCAGGGGAGTATTTGATTTCATTCTTTTACCTTATTACTTTTACATCTTGTTATTTGAACATTGGGGACAATGTTCATCTTAAGTGTAAGGGGGGGTAAAAGTACGATTAGAGAATGCTATTACGCTTGATTTTTGTTTGTTTAATAGTAGATGTGTAATAAAACTGAGATAAATACCTGTTAGGGTAATTTTAGTGCCAAATTTAAAATTTTTTACAACATTTAGGAGTGAAACTTTGGTCTTAATGAGCGTCTCACGGATAGGAGTTATATGACTAGCACAAAAACCGTACCACTAAAAAAATTTTCCACCCCCAAATATGTGAGGTTCGCCCCTAGAATTGGTAGGAAAAGCATTTATGCTATGATGTGTGTACCGGTAGCACTTAGATTCTAGAACTTGCGTTAGGACCATTCCGAGGCCACAAGTGAGACTACATTCGTGTAGTTAGATTTACTACATGATAAGAGGCATTAGGATTAACCCATTGTTTTACACCCGTGTTTTTGTTATAATTACATTGGCTACATTGGTCAAGTAATTCTCCCACACCCTTTGCGTTGTACTCATTTTTAGTACACGATACCCCTAGTACACCCCTCAGAGCCTATCTTTTCGTTTCGACCTTTAAGCATTTTACTTAAAGGAAGAATTTGTTACACCCCACTAAAATGTACACCCAAATCGCCTTAGCCTACCTTGTATGCACTCATTTTTAGTGCATTATTGTTACAACATTTGTTTTGAACCCAAGTTAATTATCTAATTGATTACATGGTTGCTAAGTCGAGTCATATCCTTGTACATATTGTTTTGGGACGATTGGGACTCATGGGTAAAGTACTAGTGTAATGGAGTAATGGGGAAGAACATCATTTATTACCCCCATATGTGCTAAATATTTTAAAAAAGTACTCCAAGTTTTTCAATTATCTTAATTCGAGTCATTAGAATAGTTATTTGTAAAGTTATATAAAAGTTCAAGTGTAAGGGGAATGCAATGCCCCTATGATGTATTATTTTGGATGGTAGGGCAAGAGTGTATGTCAAAAAAAAAAAAAAAAAAAAAAAATACAAAAAAATGAGAAAAAGAAAAATAGAAAAAACATACGGACTACCATCCCGTTTCATTTTATGTTTATTTTATGTTTTTGTTATTTTGTTTTTAGCTTAAGATTGAGTCGAGTCTTGGCTTAGCAACATTGTATAGTACATGTAATTAATCATGATCTTTAACTCGCCACCAGTAAAATATCCTTTATCCAACAAAACCGTGTTTATCATATCCCTACACCTAACGTTATAACCCGTTTAAAAGCCCTCTTTGATAGTTTATCTTTGGTGCTTACGCCTAGTGGAGGAGGTTTTTGATCCTTTCCCAAGCCTATGGTAATCTTCTTGCTTTGACAGGTAGTGAGAGATATTATCCGTTTTCATTTATGAGATTTATTTTGATGACACTTGAGAGATGTGAGTATCTAAACACTACTTGTGAGGTGCTAGTTTGTAATCTCCGTGCTTATTATGATTAAAGTGGAACGACTATTTGTTGTAATTACTTTTATATTAGTGTTAAATGACCCCTAACTTGTATTTTGATTAGAATAAAAGCGCTTTTGCTTGAGGACAAGCAAATCTCAAGTGTAAGGGTATTTGATGAAGCGAAAAGTGTACCGCTTTTAGGGGGTCATTTAAGCCCTAAATCGTATTTATTTGATCAAATATTGCCCTAAATCGTTCCTTTTGTCATTTTAGGTATTTTGGAGAAGAAATCTGGAAAAGGAAGCATTTTGGACGTTTTTGGAGCATAAAAGTGAAGAAAACGACAAAGTCTCAAAATCGGCTAAAAAGTACCTTTGACGGCGTCAGGAATTTCCCCAGACGGCGTCATGGCTTGGCAAGAAAAAGGTGGATATGAAAATTACTCATGATAAGCCAGAGAATTTTGCATGAAAAATCTGACGGCGTCACCCTTTGAAGTGATCAAGGTCGTCACGGCTTAATTTAAAGAGGGACGGCGTCAAGCTTATTTCTGACGGCGTCAAGCTTTGATAAGCCAGAACGGATTTTGGAGGTCTAAAGAGGGACGGCGTCAGGAAGGCCATCCGGGAACCCTAAAAGCGGCGAGGTGACGGCGTCAGGATCTACAATGTGACGCCGTTAGCCCTTAATCTCTATATATAGTTTTGCAATTTTTTGTCATTAGTGTGGAACTTTGTGTGTAACCTTTTGGGAGGAAACCCTAAGACGATTTTAGCAGCTTTTTCAAGGCTTTTTGCCTTGAGATCTTCCATGTTACATTGAAGATAAGTTATCAATTAATCATTCAATATGTCTATGTGTTGTTTGATTCTATCTTGTTCTTGTCTTTTGTTTAACATGCTAGGCTAGATTTATCTTGTGTTTGCTTAGATCTAATGAAACCTAACTATTGATTATTGGTTATTAGTGTGTTATTAATTGTATTGGATGATTGTTCATCTATGTTAGGCTTAAGAAAACTGGCTAACTTCCTTTACGGTAACTTGCTTGAACGTCTTAAGAAACATGAACCAATGCGTACTAAGGTTTTTATGGTTGTATTTAATGCATGAGCGAATTCTAGTGATCCCATGTTAGGAGCTTCTTAGCCGGCTCGACATAGGAGTGAAGTAGGAGCTTATAGAGTTGGGGAAGTACGTACGCCACCCCACGATTGGTATTAAGGAATACACCCGTCATCCACGCAATTAATACATACTAATCAACCGGTAAAAGATAGTTAGGGAGTAAGGAAATCTAAGTAAACACATTTCTCTCCATATAAGTTTCACCACATTTTCATTTTCTGTTATTTTATTTTATTTGCATTCGTAGTAACTTGGGTTAGTTGACTAGCAACTAATTCCGCCCACTCTTTCAAACCCGAGATTTTACTTGCTTTCATAAAATTATAAAAACATAAAAAGAATCTTCTCTCACCCTTAGACCTATTAGAGTAGTTTTTCATACCTAACGAACACTATTCCCTGTGGAGAACGATCAATCCCCCGTACTTACCACTACACTATACTACATCGGTCAGGTACACTGCCTGGTGGGGTTGTAAGCCTCTTGAGATCCCTCGAGAGGTAAAACCTGTTGTAAGGTTGCAAAACCACGCATCAGAGACTGCGGTTCAGTGAGTTCTTGTCCAACACTCACTGAACCATCATCTTCTTCTTTGGCTTAAGTCCTACTCAGGGAGTACCGCCTTCCTGAGAGTGAGTCCTTTATTGAACTCGCCTTAAGCATCCTGAAGATGACTCACTGAGAGGCTGTTCTCTCAGTGACTTGAATTGTTCTCGGTTTAGCAAACACTTAGCTTAATTTGTGTTCAAATCCTGTTTAAGATAATTGGGTGTTTTACGAACCCAACAATCTCCCCCTATTTGGATATAAATTATGCCTAATTGTTTTGATCAGTATGAGTGAGCTAAAGTCTTCTGCTCATACTGAATATACTAGAAAATAAATAAGGACATTGATATAACAAAACATTCATCAATTTATTCATATCATTGCAAGTCCTATTATTCTAAGTAAAAACTACTCAAGGTTCCTGAACGAGACCCATGAGTTCAAGTTTAGCCTTCTTTGACATCAACACCTCTTTATTAGGTCGTTCCTTCATTATTTGATCCATCAGCCTGACAAACTCCTCATTATCAGGACTCCTGATATTAAGCGCCATCAGTTTGTAGGCGATGAGTGTTGTCGTTTCCACTTTATCAATGTCAAAGACCCTTTGAAATGCTTCCTGACCAAATTCATCCACAAAGAAGATACCATACTCAGGTTTCTTGATGACCAGGTTGGGACGGAACTTGACTCCCTGTAGAGTAATCCTGTTGCAGTGAAGTGCAGCTATGTATTGTTCAGGTTCAAGAGCCACAACTTTTCTTTTCTTCCCGGTCTTCTAAGTAAGTTCAGGGATAGTCAGTCCCTGAGAAGCAAGTGCCCTCTCGTGGTCAATTCCAAGACTTTTGGCCACTTTTGAGAGTTCCTCATACTTAGCACTTAGAGACTTGATGAGGGTTGGGGCATTCTTACTTGAGGTTTTCTTCCTCAGGATGGGCATCATTATATCCCATTCTCTTAACCCATAGTCTGAAAATTTGATTGTTGGAAGATGTTCAGACTTTCTTGGCCCCCTATGAATTGTTATGCTTAAGGGTTTGGTGTTGTGAATGGTGATGTCAGTGATTGTGCCTTCATCCTTGGTTTTGGTCATGTGCCATACGTACCTCTCATATATCCTCTGCCTCCTTTCTTCCTTAATTTTGGCTTGTTTGTTGTGTTCTTGAAGAAGTTGGGCTTGTAGCCTGATGAATTCATCTCCCTGAATTTCTTTATCAGACTCCTTAATTTCCTCCTTGGCAACCTCAGAAATTATAGACCTGTTGAGTTCCTGCTCTTTCTCTTGGTCCTTCCTGAGATCTTCTTGGTGTAAGATTTCAGCAAGCTCTTCCTGAGTCCCATAGACCCTTCTCCCATCCTCTAAATCAACATAGAACGGTGCATCAGGATCTGCACGTTTTTCAGTTGAAGCTTTGACTAAGCGTGCTTCAGGAGGAGAGTTTGTTTCAGTCACCATGATTTTCTTCCCTTTGTCAATGGGAGGGGGTTGACTGGTGGATGTTTCAGGGACAGGCAGCAAAGCGGAAGTAGGATCAGGGATTAGATCATCATTTTTCTCCCCCTCAGCAGGTAGTGAAACTTCAGTGGAGACACCTGCTGACTGAGGAGGTGGAGTAACATGAGAGCCTGAAGAATGGATAGGATGGTGGAGACCATAGACTTGGTTTCAGAAGTCTCATTCTTCACGACACTTAATTCGGCAGCCATTTCCTTTTGGTGGGTGGTGAGTTCAGTGACATGGGTGGTGTAGTAGGTGACCAGCTCATTATGTGTTGTTGAGAGCTGTTCAAAGGCTGAAGAGATTTTGATCAGGTGCTCCTTGGATGCAATAACAGCCTGATGAATGGACACTTGCTGTGTCCTTAGACCTTGAAGATTTACCCCCTGAAGGAGCTTTAAAAGCTCAGTATTGTTGGTGGAGGTGGACGCCTGAAAGGCCAAGTATGCATCTAGTCTTTTGACTAAGGTGGGATCATCTGTAAGATGTTCTTGGACTGATTCAATAGCCTTGAGGATGTTGGAGAGTTCCTGATGCTGTCCAGTGGCTATTTCATCTACAGATTTGTTCAGGTCGCCAAGTTGTTTATCAGTGAGATTGGCGGCCTGAAGAATCTTTGCCTGAGATTCTTCTACAGAAGCCCTGAAGTCGGCATAGGAGGCTGCCACTTCAGTGTGCTTATCCCATTGCTCATCCGTGAGTATATTGTAAAGAACTTCGTTGGCTTTGCGAAGGAATTTGGCCACTTGCCTTTCAGAGGCCGGACGAGCATCGTCATACTTTTGCAACCACTCAGGAGTGGCTGAAGCACCTGATGATGATGATGAGGTTGATGGGGAACTGGGTGGTTGATCCTCAGGAGGAGGAGAAGAATGTGGTTGCTCAGAGGGTTGAGGAGGGTTTAATTGACTCCATTTCCTCCTCAGCATCAGGGATATCATCATCACCAAAATAAATCTCCTCCTCTGACTCATCAGCTAACAAATTTTCATAGTCAGCCAGACAAGGAGCCTTCAGGATATCCTGCTCCCCCTCAGAAGAGGGCTCACCTTCGTTGTGGCCAGGTTCTGACTCTTTTGTCATAATAACTGGTGGGGTTTGACCAGCCTGACTAGTCATAATAACTGGGGGGTTTGCCCAGCCTGACTTTTAGGGTCAGTTCTCGAGAGAACAAAAGTGCCTGAGATGCCTGAGGTGGGTTTGGGTTCCGCATCGGCGGGTGGTTTATATCTCTCCGAGTCTTTGTCCCCCTGAGCGCCTTCATCCACTGATGGGTGTTTTCTAGTGGAATCATGAGGCACTCCTTGTGAACATGTATGGACCCCCTTTCCATCAGGATTGGTCTGTCCTTTTGGGGATTTAGGGTCCTGAACTCCCTGAGACCCTGAGTGTGATTGCTCATGGACATTAGCAGGATGTGAGTGGGTATGGGTCCCCTTCTCAGTGGAGTAGTGCTGCCCCACTGAGGATATAGAACCCCTTACTCCCTCAGGCTCTGATTGTGATTTATCAGTGCCTTCATTGGGATGTGAATGGGTGGATGTTCCTGATCCCTCTGACTTGTTTATGTCAAAGGAAACATGCGGAAAGGGTTTGTCCGAGGACACTGAGGATGATTTCCCAGTGACCTCCGGTGACGATTGTTTTGTGGTCAGAAGGGTCTCTGCAGTGGGTGTCTCAGAGGTCTGGGCCACAATGTTAAGGGTGCCTGAGGCAACAGTCTCAGTGACGAGTGGTTTAGGTCTAACCACCTTACTGGACTGTCCCCCTTTCTTCTTCTTCACCTTCTTGGTTGGTGAAGGTACTAGGGAGCTAGCATTCTCACCCTGAATGACTACTAACATGTAGTTGGTCAGGGCGGTGGGTTGTGCCTCAGTGATGTCACTACTAAAATTGGTCTTATGCAAGACGTCAGGTTTTGTACATTGATCGTCAGACCTTAAGTAGTCAGAACCAAGAAGGTCCTGAAGCGCACAGGAAATGAACCTAGGATAAGACATGTGTCTTTGCCTATGTTTCCCTGAGAGCTTGGCAACGAGGTCTCGGAGGATTATACCTCCGATATCAATTTTTCTACCCTCCAAGAGACTGAACATCATCATTTGCTGTGATGAGTTCACTTGCTCAGTGGAGGATTTATTCCCTCCTAGGACTTGAATGAAAAATGTCATCATGAGTCTCCAGATAGGGTGAAACCATTCCTTCACTATGGGAGCCTTTTCTAACAAGGCTTCAGGAGACAAAGTGGGACGCTTAGTGTCATGAGGCCCAAGGAATAGCATTTCTGCTTTAATTTCCTGGTCAGTAGGGTTTGCCTCAAAGGACTAGGCGAAATCAAGACCAGTGGCCTTGAGAAAGGTCTTGTAGTCTAGGGAGAGGGGTTTCTTCCCATTCATCACAGTGAATGTGATGATTGATTCTCTGGTGTCCTTAGGGCTAGTAGCCGTTGCGGTACACCAGAACTCCCTGAGATAGTCATGATAAATGACTGATGGGGTTTTGGTAAAAGCCGTGGCAAGGAAGCAGTTATGTAAATACTTAACCACATCCTTGTACCCCTTATATTGTTGGGGGTAGTGGAAATTTCCAACCACGTTGTTTTTGGTCATATCCACGCCCTCCATTGGGAAATTCACATTTGGGGCGAGGGTGATAGCATTAGAAGATGCCATTTTTGTGTTTGGTTGGACAAATGGACTGGGTTTCTAATTGCTATGAACACACACAGAGTTTTGAGAGATAAAATGGGCAGAGTTTAGCTTAGATTTTTAAAACGCGTGTGTGTGTTTGTTTTGGTTGGGGTATTTATAGGATAGTGGAGATGGGGTTATTTTTGGTATTTGAGCAGTTTTATTTAATCAATATATAATTTTTGGAAATTATTTTGAATAAAATGTTTGAGATCCGCATTAAATGCCACCACTCCACTTTTCCTCTTTTTTCGCAACCGGCTGGGTGAACAGTTGAGCAGTTTCTACAAAAGGAGAAGTTGCAAAGTTTCCATCATCACACAGTGTATTGTGTGAGAGAGGACATTGAATGCCAAGTTGGGAAGTGGGGGCCCATGAGGTGTATGCCAGAAAGGAAAAGGAACAAATATTCTTATATTTAATAAGAATCCAGTTACCAACCTCGGACATTTACTAACTAGATACTTAGAGCATTTAAGTTAGTATTGAATGTCCTTTTCAGGGCCCTGAATGACTTTTCATTCAGTGATGGTTTTTCAGGGACTTGGGATTAGTCACTGATGATTTAGGAATATGGAATGATTCCGGAGCAACAAGGATTCAGGAACTTGGGTTTAGTTCCTGAACCCTAAAGATTTCAGGAACTTGGGTTTAGTTCCTGAGGTTGAGGATTCAGTGATTTTTTTCACTGATGTGCACATTGAGTCAGGGATCTGAGGTTTATTTTTTTAATTGACACTTGGTTGGGAGAAATCAATCAGTGGACTGATTCTCTACATCCAGCATTCCTAATTCAGCTTTCAGTCTGGTGAAAGTTGGTTCATCCAATGGTTTGGTGAATATATCAGCTAACTGATATTCAGTAGGAATGAAGTGTAATTCAATGTCACCATTCATGACATGGTCCCTGATGAAATGATATCTAATATCAATGTGTTTTGTTCTCTGATGAAGAACAGGGTTGTTTGAGATTGCAATTGCACTTGTGTTAACACAAAAGATGGGTACCATCTTATACTGAATTCCATAGTCACTGAGTTGACTTTTCATCCAGAGTACATTTGCACAACAACTTGCTGCTACAACATATTCAGCCTCATCTGAGGACAAGGCAACTGATTGTTGCTTCTTAGCACTCCAACAGACTAATTTTCCACCAAGTATTTGGCAAGAGCCTGAGGTGCTTTTTCTGTCCATGTTGCATCCAGCATAGTCAGAGTCTGAGTATCCTTTAAGATCAAGGCTTGATCATTTTGGATAATATAATCCAAGGTTTGGAGTACCTTTAAGGTACCTGAATATCCTTTTCACAGCTGTGATGTGTGATTCTCTTGGGTCAAATTGATATCTGGCATATAGACATACTGAGAATTGGATATCAGGCCTTGATGCAAGTAGATACATCAGTGATCCTATCATTCCTCTAAAGTGAGTTTGATTTACTGGTTTACCAGTGAGATCAGGACCAAGGTTGTTTAGGGGAACCATGGGAGTCTTGACTGAGGCACAGTCACTGAGTTCATACTTTTTCAGTAGGTTCTTAACATACTTCTCTTGACTGATAGTGGTTCCTTTATCTGTCTTCTTGATCTGAAGACCAAGGAAGTAGGTTAATTCTCCCATCATGCTCATTTCAAATTGCTTAGCCATTAGTTTTTCAAATTGTTTGCAAAGTGTAGACGTGTGGTCTGGACTGACCCACGACAAGTGGGTCAGGCCCGGCAAACAGCGGCCCACTCTACGCTAAACCCTAATCCATGCCTTATAAATACAAGGCTAGGATCTCCTTATTCAGTACGACATAACAGGTTACCCTAAACCTAAGAACTCTCGCATGCACTACGCATCTATACTAACTTGACCGTCGGAGGTGGATCCCGGGGCTACGGCCTCGGGTCCACTCCTAACGGGTTCTTTGTTGACAGGTCTAATAGGGCTCGAGAAGACGACTAACGGCCTAGGAGAGTCGTTGAATCAGTCCGCGCCAGATTATGTATCAACAAGTTGGCGCCATCCGTGGGACACGCTACGATAAGTTTTGTGTTCTCGCACCACCGAAAAGCAACCATCGTGGTCACAAGCCGGTAACTTTATTATTCCATATATGCTAGAATCGTACAGTACATGGGTCGATACATTGATATTCAAATATTCAGATCCTATCATGAATAGTCAAATCGACTTTATGATATTCTATCATGGTCAAATCGGTTTTATATAATAAAAAGTCAATCGACTTTATGATCAGATTCTATAATGCACATGCAGATCTTATGAACTGTACAACAAGTTCTATATTTAAGATTCAATATTGAGATTAAATAATTGGTATCTTTGACTTAATTGTACACTATGTGTAGACTACGGTTTAGAATATTTTCTAAAATTGGAAGAGATATCTCCGAACCTTTTGGTACATATCTTTTAAGATATGTTATCTTTTGAATATTGAAAAGATTTTATGTAAATCTTTTAACTTGGTAAGCATGATTTTGCTTATAACGCACTAAGTCCGCACGATCGGACCTACTTTATCTTTTAGCCGCGAACAGCGCAGTCACGATAAATCTATCCGCGTTAGGCCGTGCGTATAGAGATCTTCGCAGACTGGCGCCATGAGCGCACTGTCACGTACAGGCACCACGATGCTAGTCAATCGCCATGAGCGCACTGGACGAAAGCCGTGGTCATCTGCGATCATCCACAAACGTTAGAGTCTATGCGGTCACGATACATCCATCTGCGTCTGTACGTGCAATTGAAACTACTAATCGCGGTCATGGTACATCCATCCGCGCCATTGTTTTTATTATAATAAAAAAGAAAACGATCATGAGCGTACTGCGTTCGTAGATTAGCTACGTGCTACTTCTTTTATGTAGTTTGTAAAACCTCACGCTAGGTGTAATTCGCACTACTACTTCTCTTATGTGTTAATTTTACATGCTACGTGCTATATATATGCTATGCGCTAATTTTTTACTTCATTACCTTTTATATGTTGCGATGCGCAGCATATACTTCTAATATTTGCATTGAGTATTTGTTTTTCAGGATTTGAATAACTAAGTTTAATGCTCCTACACGAGTAGCACCATCAAACTTGGGGGGCTACCAGGATACGCACTGTGTGAGTACGCATCACGCAGGTATATTTGGAAGCAGATCGTACGAAAGAGGTATTGCAAGCCCGGTACAAAGACGGATTTAAATATTCGCACCCTATTGCCGCAGGGGAGACGTCCTCTGTTGGTTGTAAAGACGGATGTAATGTTCGCACCTTGTCTGCGCACAGCGCACATCTTTGTCGCGCACAGCGCGCACCTCTGCCACAGAAGCACGTTTTCTGTCGCACCATGCTGCATCGCTACTGGTACGAGAGGTACGCCCTTACCCAGAATGCAGCATACGGTATCCACCTTCACCATTGTGAGACAATCACAATCGCAATGTCAATGTTACTCAGGACGCGCCTACAAGGTCGCGCCAACAAGGACGCGCCTATAAGGTCGCGCCAACAAGAACGCGCCAACATGGTCATCACGCACTGCACCACAGACCCAGTGCGCACTGTCGCATTTGGGCTGCGCGTTATGGTCACACCGTCATAGTTGGTTGGGCCTACGCGGCCACGAACAGAACTTAAGTTTAGCATAACATAGCCACGCACTATGTCATACTAAACTTGGGGGGCTTGTAGACGTGTGGTCTGGACTGACCCACGACAAGTGGGCCAGGCCCGGCAAACAGCGGCCCACTCTACGCTAAACCCTAATCCATGCCTTATAAATACAAGGCTAGGATCTCCTTATTCAGTACGACATAACAGGTTACCCTAAACCTAAGAACTCTCGCATGCACTACGCATCTATACTAACTTGACCGTCGGAGGTGGATCCCGGGGCTACGGCCTCGGGTCCACTCCTAACGGGTTCTTTGTTGACAGGTCTAATAGGGCTCGAGAAGACGACTAACGGCCCAGGAGAGTCGTTGAATCAGTCCGCGCCAGATTATGTATCAACACAAAGCTTGTAACTTGTTGAGCCAAAGATGATGTCATCAACATAAACTTGTACTAGTATGACATCAGTATTTGTCTTATAGATAAACAATGTGTTGTCTATCTTGCCTCTGACAAATTTGTTTTGGATCAGAAAGGCTGAAAGAGTTTCATACCATGCCCTGGGAGCTTGTTTCAGTCCATAAAGGGCTTTATTAAGCTTACAGACATGATTAGGAAACTCATGGCTTTCAAATCCAGGAGGTTGCTGAACATAAACTTCTTTTAGTGAACCATTTAAGAATGCACTTTTAACATCCATTTGGTACACCTTGAAGTTCATGTATGTAGCAAAAGCAAGGAAGATCCTGATGGCTTCCATCCTTGCTACTGGTGCAAATGTTTCTTCATAGTCAATGCCTTCTTGTTGATTATAGCCTTTGGCTACAAGTCTGGCTTTGTTTTTAATGACTATGCCATTTTCATCAGTTTTGTTTTTGAATACCCATTTCATGCCAATGACTGAGACATTCTCAGGACATTTGACCAAGGTCATTACCTTGTTTCTGTCAAATTGTTCCAGTTCATCATGCATGGCCTGAACCCAACTTGGATGTGTAAGTGCTTCTTTAATATTTTTGGGTTCAATTGTGAAAATGAAGTCCACAAATAGGCATTCATTGGCTGAGGCTGCTCTTAGACTAGCAGCCATGCTCCTGGTGAGCATGCCTTCAGTAGGCTCTCCAATAATATTGACAAGTTCAATGTCCTGAGACCTAGTCCAACTTGCCTAAGGTCCTGGATACTGATTTGAACTTGTGGAGGCCTGATTGGGTGGAGGGGTTGGTCTTGGAGTAGACACATGATCATTGATTGGATCTTGAGTGTCTACCTGATCACTGAGATTGTTTGGTTCTTGAGCATTTTGAACAGACTGATTAATTTCATCAGTGTTTGCATGTGCCTCAACAAACTCAGTGATGGTTGGGTTAGTTAGGTTGTGAGGGATTATGTAATAGGAGATGTTAGCATCATCTTGATACTGAGTGGAAGGATTGTTTTCAGGAAGATATTCATCAGGAGGATATCTTGAAGAATTATCAATTCCTATCTCTTCTACAGAGGCAGTTGAGAACCTGATTGCATCAGTGCTCTCATCAAAGGTAACATGAAATGTTTCCTCAGTCTGCTGTCTCCTTGCGTTGAACACTTTGAAGGCTTTTGAGACAACTGAGTATCCCAGGAAGTATCCATCATCAGCTTTTGCATCAAATTTCCCTAAGTGATCCTTGTGATTATGAATAAACACAGGACACCCAAAGACATGAAAGTAGCTGATGTCATGGATTCTTCCTTTGAATAACTCATATGGGGTTTTCCCATGTCTCTTGACAATGATGGATCTGTTTTGTGTATAACAGGCAGTTTTGACTGCATCAGTCCAAAAATGTTTGGAAAGGACTGATCCACATAGCATTGTCCTAGCAGCTTCAATGAGTGTTCTATTTTTCCTTTCAGCAACACCATTTTGTTCAGGTGTGTATGAAGAGGAAAAGTTTTGGGAGATACCTTTCTAATCACAGAAACATTCAAGTTCATAATTTTTGAACTCAGTCCCATTGTCAGTTCTAATTTTTTTGACCTTAATGTCATTTTGATTCTCAATGTTCCTGAAAAAGGACATGATTGTTTTAGCTGCCTGACTCTTTTTGATCAGGTAGAATACCCAAGTGTATCTAGAGTATTCATCCACTATGACCAGAGTATACTTCTCATGGTTAATAGACCTTGGACTGACAGGTCCAAATAGATCCATATGGAGAAGATGTAGGCAGTTCCTGATGGAAAAGTTGGTTTTGGTTTTAAAGGATGCTCTGTGATGTTTACTGATGAAGCGAAAAGTGTACCGCTTTTAGGGGGTCATTTAAGCCCTAAATCGTATTTATTTGATCAAATATTGCCCTAAATCGTTCCTTTTTTCATTTTAGGTACTTTGGAGAAGAAATCTGGAAAAGGAAGCATTTTGGACGTTTTTGGAGCATAAAAGTGAAGAAAACGACAAAGTCTCTAAATCGGCTGGAAAAGTACCTTTGACGGCGTCAAGACCAAGCCTGACGACGTCAGACCTTGACGCGCCAGAGAGGATTTTTGATGTTTAAAGGGGGACGGCGTCACCAAGGTCGTCAACCCTTGATAGGCCAGAACGGATTTTGGAGGATTAAAGAGGGACGGCGTCAGGAAGGCCATCCGGGAACCCTAGCCGCGGCGAGGTGACGGCGTCACCTCCTATAACGTGACGCCGTCAGACCATAAAGTCTATATATAGTTTTGCAATTTTTATTCATTGTGTGCAACTTTGTGAGGAGAAACCCTAAGGACGATTTTTCTGCCATTTTTAAGGGTTTTATACCCTTGGATCTCCCATGTTCAATTGAAGATAAGTTATCATTTAATCATACAATATGTCTATGTGTTGTTTGATTATATCTTGTTCTTGTCTTTTAATTAACATGCTAGGCTAGATTTATCTTGTGTTTGCTTAGATCTAATGAAACCTAGCTATTGATTATTGGTTGTTGGTGTGTTATTAATTGTTTTGGATGATTGTTTATCGATGTTAGGCTTAAGAAAACTGGCTAACCTCCTATACGGTAACTTGCTTGAACGTCTTAAGAAACATGAACCAATGCGTACTAAAGGTTATTATGGTTGTATTTAATGCATGAGCGAATTCTAGTGATCCCATGTTAGGAGCTTCTTAGCCGGCTCGACATAGGAGTGAAGTAGGAGCTTGTAGAGTTGGGGAAGTACGTACGCCACCCCACGATTGGTATTAAGGAATACACCTGTCATCCACGCAATTAATACACACTAATCAACCGGTAAACGATAGTTAGGGAGTAAGGAAATCTAAGTAAACACATTTCTCTCCATATAAGTTCCACCAACCTTTTCATTTTCAGTTATTTTATTTTATTTGCAATCGTAGTTATTTGGGTTAGTTGACTAGCAACTAATTCCGCCCACTCTTTCAAACCCGAGATTTTACTTGCTTTCATAAAAAATATAAAAATACAAAAAGAATCTTCCCTCACCCTTAGACCTATTAGAATAGTTTTTCAATCCTAACGACACTATTCCCCTAGAGAACGATCAATCCCCCGGTACTTGCCACTACACTATACTACATCGGTCAGGTACACTGCCTGGTGGGGATTGCAAGCCTCTTGAGATCCCTCGAGAGGTAAAACCTGTTGTAAGGTCGCAAAACCACGCATCAAGTTTTTGGCGCCGCTGCCGGGGAATAGTTATTGTTTAGGTTGAAATTTTATTTTATTAGGTCTACTCATTAGATTCCTTTCTAGTGAGATTTTTACTTTATTTTTCTAGGTTTTCTTTATTTTATCTTTTTCTGCTCTATCCATTGCTCAAATCTTCCTTGGCCATCATGGTAAAGGAAGATCTCTCCAATCTTAGAGTCACCAGGAGTCGTAGTTCACTAAGAGACCTTATTCCACCCTACGCAGAACCTGATAGGGAAATGCGAAGGTTAAGGCAACTCTTTGCAACACCCGAACCATCTGGCATTGCCATCAACTTTGATGATGCCCTCTCCGAGGAAGAATCCAATCATCATTCCACACCTCCTAGCCCTCAACCCAATCACGATTTGGAGGTTCCTGAAAACCCAATCCCTAAATGCCTCAAGGACTACTCTTCTCCCACCCCTCGTAGTTTTTCCAATGCTATTGCTTTTCCAAATGAACACACGAATGGGGTCTTGCGTGTGATGAACTCAAATAAGTACATTTTATTACCATCATTTATCCTATTAATTTGACTTGTTTTACTATATTATGTATGAGGATTGATACTTAATCGTTTACTTTTGTAATTCTCAGGTAAAAACAAGCATTTGGTGAAACTTAGCGATTATGGACTAAAAACGGAGTAAAATGATCAAGATTGGAATTGGTTGTTGGAATGAAGACCACTGCCTGACTTTGAAGAATGCGCCGCATGGATTTATCCCATGCGCCGCATATGAAACTTTGGTCAACGAAGAATAACCAACTTGTTCTGCTCCAGATGCGCCGTATCTCACTCATTACATACGGCGCATCTCTATCAATATTTCACCAGATACGATCCAAGATACAAGAGAACATGCGCCGCATCTAATCATGGAGTTACGCCGCATCTTCTGGCGGTGTACGAATATTCCTGAATATTATAATCTTGGACCCCACGCGAAGTTAAGTCAATGCGCCGCATCTACTTACTAGATGCGCCGCATCTTCCCTCAGACAGAAACTATAAATACCCCAAGGCCAGACGAATTTCGTGTGCATTATCATAGTTTCGAAGACCGAAGCAGAAGAACCCTAGGACGAATTCAGTCAAGGCAGCAGCACAAGACACACCAAACGAAGATACAAGAGCTGTAAGAAGGTGCTGCATGTGTTTAATTCATTAAGTAGTTTTGTTTTATTGTGTTAGCAAACTTTAATTCATCAGGATTGATGGGCTTGTGTTATGTTATCATTCACTTCAACTCCCCTTAAAATTGCTTTCCCATCGATTAAAGTTTATATGTTGATGTCTTTGGTTACTACTTTTTAGTGCATTGATCACCTCTGTGTTTATTAGTGGCTTGTGTAATGTGGCAACGGAAAGGTTGCACTCCCACGGTTATTACTAAATTGATCACTTAGGAATAACTTTTAGACATAAGTCATCATTAAGGGTTTACTCGCCGATAAGCTTAGGACCAACGAGAAAGGATTAACTACATACACTTCATATAAAGCTATCAATAAAACAAGTGACAAACTACTTAATCATAAGGACAGCCCTCTTATTGTCTCGAGTATTTATCTGTGTACGTGTGTGCTACTTGCTGATTCGTGCCTATTATTTTATTTTATTACTTAATTGCAAACAAAAACCGTGCCAGTCTCTCAGGCTGAACCCCCTTGCGTTAGGATATTAAAATACTGATTAGAATAACGAGATAATACGTTCCACTCTTAGTGATTGAAACTCTACTTACCATTATATTCATACTGACCGGGTACACTGCTCGTTAAGTGTGTGTGTTATTGATAAGTCGGCTAAATATAAATTTAAAACTTGAGTAGGCATTAAAACTGCTAAACCGCAACGACACATCACGCGCATCAAGTTTTTGGCGCCGTTGCCGGGGAGTGAATTGTTATTATCTGTTAATTTGATTAGTATTTTAATTAGGTTTTTCTTTTTATTAGATTAATTGCATCATTGTACTATTTTGCATATTTGTTGTATTGTGTGTTAATTGTTTTCTTTTATTTTTGTGTGTTTTATTTTCGTTGTGTGTTCTTTTGTTTCTATTTTTCGTATTTTTTCTGTTCTGCTATCGTTGTACTGTGCTAAATCAAACGATACGGCGCATCTGATATCTCAGATACGGCGTATTGCGTTTAATTTTTAAAGATACAACGCGTTTAATTAATTCGATACGACGCATCTTTTCCCCAAGATACGGCGTATCTGTTTTTAATAAGAAATTTTTTCTAAGCGATAAAGTAATACGACGTATCTGCTTTAGCAGATACGGCGTATCTGTTTTTGATAAAAAATTTTCTAAACGTTAACGCCATACGACGCATTTGCTTTCGCAGATACGGCGTATCTATTATTTTAATTAAAAACAGTTTGCGAATTATTAAACAGATACGGCGTATCGATCTCTGTCGATACGGCGCATCTACTGAATCAAAAATCTTGTATTTTTAAGCGTAACGAAAATACGGCGCATTAACTTTCGTTAATACGACGCATTTAATTTTAAATAAATATCGATTTTTGATTAATTAAATCCGATACGGCGCATGCTTAAATTCTAAGCGGCGTATCTATTTTCTCAATAAAGTCTGATTTAATTTTAACGTATTAAGATACGGCGTATCCAACTCTTTGGATACGGCGCATCGTCTCCAGATATCAGTAACTTTAATTTTTTGTATTCCGTTTTCGTTATTAATTATCTGATATATTACTTTCTCGAGCATACCCTAGTGATATTTTTGTGTTGATTTCAGGAAGTGCATGACCAGGAGTTCTACGAAGAACTTGATTCAACCTTTCGAAGATCCTGAACGAGCCCTACATTCGCTTAAAAGGCTTTTCAACACAAGAAGCTTTGATCTTTCAAGTTCACTCGAGCTTGATTACTTTTCTGAAGAAAAAGAGGAAGTTGAAACAGAAACAATGGGCGAAAACACTACTATGGAGGAATACATGAACAGTACCCGTGCTGATTACACTTCAGGAGTTGCTAGACCTAAGTTTGATGATAAGTCAAAATTTGAATTGAAGGGTCAGTTTCTCAAGGAACTAAGAGAGAATGCTTTCAGTGGGACGGAACATGAGGATGCTAATGAGCATGTTGAAAAGGTCCTGGAGATTGCAGATTTGTTTACTTCAGAAGGAGTGACTGACGATCAAATCATGCAAAGAATCTTTCCACTCTCACTAAAAGGAGCTGCTAACAAGTGGCTAAGGAATGAACCTGCGAGTTCAATCACTACATGGGGAGATTTGAAGAGCAAATTCCTGAAGAGATATTGTATACCTGCTAAGACTGCTAAAAAGATGGAGGCTATCAATAGTTTCAAGCAAGAGCCTGATGAAACTCTTTATCAAGCTTGGGAACGATTTAAAGATTTATTGGTAAAACGTCCTCAACACTATCTAACCCCTATGCAGGAGATAATATTGTTTTATCAAGGATTGGACGTGCCTACAAGACAGATTTTGGATGCTAAGGGAGCTGTACCTCAAATGAGTGCAACTAATGCTAGGAAAGCTATCCAAGAAGCTGCCGATCATTCTCAAAAATGGCACGATGGGACCTCTACTAGATCTAAGAGCAGCACTAATTTTGACGGGATTGCTGCTATTCAAGCTCAATTGGATAAAATTAGTAGAGAAATGAAGAAGCGTGATGAAAGAGCGTATGCTGCCCAAGTTGGATGTGAAAAGTGCGAAGGACCTCACTACACTAAAGATTGCCCGAATAAGAATGAAAGTGAGACGTTTGAAGAAGCATATTACACCCAATTTGGACAACCATTCCGACCTTCGGGGAGATTTAGGGAAGCTACACCGGGATTATATCAAAGGAACAACTTCAATCCCGCTTATCAAGAAAGGAGGCAGACTTTAGATGATACTTTAAAGCAAATTATGACCGATGCTGCTAAAAGACATGAAGAGAATACTGCTATGATCAAAGAAATTCGAGCTTCAACGGACACTACTACAAGAAATCAAGGAGCTTCGATCAAAGCATTGGAACAACAAATTGGTCAAATGAGCAAAGTTCTTCAAGAAAGGGGATATGGAAGTTTACCGAGCTCAACTGAAACCAACCCAAGAGATCATGTCAAGGCCATAAGCACCACTGAAGAAGTCACTCCTAATATACCTAGAAGATCGATGAATGGTAATGATGGTGCAAGACCCGAATTTTTCTTTAATTCTTCAATCAGCTTAAGGAGACTACTAAAAGAGAAGACAAAGATTGAAGAGGAGATCAAGGCAACAATGAAAGAAGAGAGCCCTGCAACCGACTCAAATGCCTTGCCTCATAAAGAAAGAGACCCAGGAAGTTTTACTTTACCTTGTTCTATTAATGATATATCTTTCAATAATGTGTTAGCTGACTTAGGAGCTAGTGTTAGTGTTATGCCTCTTAAGACGTTCACTACCCTAGGACTAGGAAAATTAGCACCAACTAAGTTACTTATTGAATTGGCTGATAAAACAGTAAAACGACCTGAAGGGATTGCTAATAATGTGCTAGTTAAGATTGAGCAGTTTATTTTTCCCGTAGACTTTGTTATACTAGACATGCCCGAGGATGTTAAGATTCCTTTAATCCTCGGAAGACCTTTCTTGTCTACTGCCCATGCTAAGATTGATGTGTTTAAAAGAAAAATTTCATTAAGGGTAGGGAATAATAAACTAGTCTATAAGTGCCAAGATCCGGTTAAAAGCATAATTAGAGGTGTTTATGTACTAGGATTAAGAGAGCGTATGGACCTCGATCTTGAAGCTAGACTTATGGGAGAAACATTGATTCAAAACAACTCAACTAATCCTAATCATGAGAACTTTGAGGAATTTATTGACCTTAATGTACCTACCGAACTTAGACGCGATGTCATTAATGATTCTGATGATGAGTGGTATGATTGCGTAGTAATTAATAAACGTAGAAGAATAGTTGAGAAAACGAATTTGAATAATGATGTGTTTATTGAACTACCACCCCACCTTGCTTATTTGTGCCTATATGATAATAAGAATTTCCCGTCTATCATTTTGTCATCTCTGCCCGAAAGGGACAGGACTTTGTTTATACAGATATTAAAGAAGAACGGCGTGGAAATTAAGGACGAGCAAGGAGTGTTCAATATTACTGAATTGGCGATGAAGGAGCGCGATGTTTCCGACTCCTTCAATGATCGATATTAAAGAGCTGAACGTGAGTCTAACTTGAAGACTCTGGAATAAAGACAAGTGCTTACCGGGAGACAACCCGGAGAATTTTTATTATTCTGTTTTTTGTGTCGAGTCAGTCAGGCCGCATGAGGATACGGCGCATCTCAATTCTGAGATGCGACGCATCTCCTGCAAAGGTCATATCTTATTTTATTTTTCTGCTTTTTTATTTTCGACTTTAAAACTTTTTATCAGTTTATTTTAATGCAGCGCATCCCTGGTTAAGGATGCGGCGCATCTTTATTCTGATCCGTATTTATTCCAGGCTCGATACGGCGTATCTTCTTCCATAAGATACGGCGCATCGACTGACCTGATGATTTTCAGTTTTAATTTTTAAGTTTTATTTTTCCTAACTACTAATGTATTATGCAAGTTTGAACCTTTCTTACCTTAGGTGTGTTTTAAAGTGTTGGTGGTATTATAGTTTCCTGGATTTCCTGTGGATACATCAAGTATGAAGCTTTAACGTTCTCATCCACAAGAAGTTGATTTTTGCTCTTATCAAATGGAGGATCATACCGAGCAAATCTCAGGGGAGTTTTCCTGTTCTAATTCTTTTATTTTCCAGTTTTTAACCTTTTATACAAACAACGAGGACGTTGTTTAACTTAAGTGGGGGGATTGGAGAATTAGAACACTTAACAATTACTTGTCCTAAACTTTTTCAAAAATTATGCTTAAAATGTGCTTAATATATCAAACTTAAAATTTTTTTTTAGCATGTTTTTGTTTAAGATCTAAGTTGCATAGCTGCACACATGACGTTATTTTCAAAAATTGTGATTTTTCAAAATTCACAAATCTATGAGTGTGCCGGTGACTTGTAAACTTTAGAACTTGGCTTGTATACTATTCGAGACCACCATAATGAGTATTATTTATATAATTGGAATGACTTGTCTAAATTGGTAAAATTCTAGGATTACACCCAAATAGCCTATTATATGTTATGTGTTATTAACTAACTACACTGGTTAGTTAACCCCCGTATAAACCCTTTTGTTACTCTCATTTTTAGAGTAAGATACCCCTAGAAAAACACTCAGAGCCATTCCTTTCGTTTCTTACACCTATGTTAAAATGTTTCGTTACACCCTTACACCTTAGCCTACCCTGTAGATTAAAGTCCGTGGTTGGTTAATTGCTATAGGCAGAGTGTGTTTCCTTACATTACCTGTGTTCGCGTGCGTAATTCATTATCTTTGGTTAGGTCGGGAAATTGCACAATGCAATTGGAGTGAAAGTAAATATTATATATCTTTGAGTTTATTTTTCGTGTGTTTACTACTTTCACTATTACCGTTATTTCTGAAGTATGAAAAGTATGGAAAAATTATCCAGAATTATCATTATAGTGATGTGATGAAATTTTACACATCTATGTTTATGTTTCAAGTTAAAAAAAAAAAAAAAAAAAAAAAAAAAAAAAAAAACGAAAAAATGAGAAAAGAAAAAGAAAAAGAAAAAGAAAAAGAGTTGGATGTTTATTTTAAGCCAACGATGTAAAGTTATGTAAGTGGTTCATATGACCACTATTTGTTGTACTATATCTATGGATTGAATGGGAATTGGCAGTTATGGGAACGCCAATTAAGGTTTATTCTTTGATTAAGATCTTGTTGAGTATAATTCGTGTCTACCTAAAGCGTTTGTTTCAAGTGTTAAAGCGTGAGTTATTCAATGATATGAGTCTTATTCATGGGATGGTTGGGATAGTGATTAACCACACTTAGGATTTTAATTTATTTGTTTTGTTTATTTTTTATTTTTACACCAATTTATATCCCAAATGTTATCCATACCCTATATTATTCTTTATCCAACCGAACCTTTGATTTATTGAGATTAGGGATTTGAGCAATCTTAAGTATCGTAGTCGTAGATTCGGCTATGTATTTATGATTTTGTCGCCCTTTTTGATATATTATTATTGGTGAAGTTTGGACCTATCTTTAGCCTATTCGAGTTAAGGATTTGAGCAATTGCAAGTATCGTGTTCGTGGATTCGATCATGTATTTGTGATTTTGTCGCCTTTTCTGGAATTTGAGATCGATAGTGATTAAGAATAATTAACCCTTAAGCCTAAAAACCCTTTTTACCGCTTTAGACTTGTTATTTCTTGGCTTTAGTGGGGGAGATGTGTATACTTGCCAAGCTTATGATAGAATATTCGTCGCGACTGGACAGTTAAACGATTAGATTTGCTTTTATCAAATTATTTTATTATATTTCTAATTCGTTAAAGTGTTTAGTTGTGTGATTATGAATTAAACGAATACATGCTTGATATAAAAATAAATCCTAACATCTTTTAGGATACATTTTCATAAGAGAAATTCTAAGGTTTACTTGGGGACAAGTAAAGTTCAAGTGGGGGGATATTTGATGAACTCAAATAAGTACATTTTATTACCATCATTTATCCTATTAATTTGACTTGTTTTACTATATTATGTATGAGGATTGATACTTAATCGTTTACTTTTGTAATTCTCAGGTAAAAACAAGCATTTGGTGAAACTTAGCGATTATGGACTAAAAACGGAGTAAAATGATCAAGATTGGAATTGGTTGTTGGAATGAAGACCACTGCCTGACTTTGAAGAATGCGCCGCATGGATTTATCCCATGCGCCGCATATGAAACTTTGGTCAACGAAGAATAACCAACTTGTTCTGCTCCAGATGCGCCGCATCTCACTCATTACATACGGCGCATCTCTATCAATATTTCACCAGATACGATCCAAGATACAAGAGGACATGCGCCGCATCTAATCATGGAGTTACGCCGCATCTTCTGGCGGTGTACGAATATTCCTGAATATTATAATCTTGGACCCCACGCGAAGTTAAGTCAATGCGCCGCATCTACTTACTAGATGCGCCGCATCTTCCCTCAGACAGAAACTATAAATACCCCAAGGCCAGACGAATTTCGTGTGCATTATCATAGTTTCGAAGACCGAAGCAGAAGAACCCTAGGACGAATTCAGTCAAGGCAGCAGCACAAGACACACCAAACGAAGATACAAGAGCTGTAAGAAGGTGCTGCATGTGTTTAATTCATTAAGTAGTTTTGTTTTATTGTGTTAGCAAACTTTAATTCATCAGGATTGATGGGCTTGTGTTATGTTATCATTCACTTCAACTCCCCTTAAAATTGCTTTCCCATCGATTAAAGTTTATATGTTGATGTCTTTGGTTACTACTTATTAGTGCATTGATCACCTCTGTGTTTATTAGTGGCTTGTGTAATGTGGCAACGGAAAGGTTGCACTCCCACGGTTATTACTAAATTGATCACTTAGGAATAACTTTTAGACATAAGTCATCATTAAGGGTTTACTCGCCGATAAGCTTAGGACCAACGAGAAAGGATTAACTACATACACTTCATATAAAGCTATCAATAAAACAAGTGACAAACTACTTAATCATAAGGACAGCCCTCTTATTGTCTCGAGTATTTATCTGTGTACGTGTGTGCTACTTGCTGATTCGTGCCTATTATTTTATTTTATTACTTAATTGCAAACAAAAACCGTGCCAGTCTCTCAGGCTGAACCCCCTTGCGTTAGGATATTAAAATACTGATTAGAATAACGAGATAATACGTTCCACTCTTAGTGATCGAAACTCTACTTACCATTATATTCATACTGACCGGGTACACTGCTCGTTAAGTGTGTGTGTTATTGATAAGTCGGCTAAATATAAATTTAAAACTTGAGTAGGCATTAAAACTGCTAAACCGCAACGACACATCACGCGCATCAGCGTGCAACCGATATTTGGCTTGTCCAAAGTGTATGCAAGTTCCACGGATTGAAAACTGAAAATCCAATCCAACACATCAAAGATTTCCTGAAAATAGTGGATACCCTCCATACGGACGGAGCCACTAGAGATACCTCCCGGCTACGATTCTTTCCCTTCACCCTTTATGAGAAAGCCAAAGATTGGTATAACAAACTCCCCTCCGAGTCCATCTTCACATGGGAACATCTTATCTCAAAATTCTATGAGAAATTCTTTCCCATAGGAAGAACTTCAACGTTAAGATACGAAATCTTCCGCTTCCATGTTGAACCAGCTGAACCCATTTACGAATCCTGGATCAGATTCAAAGATCTAATTAGACAAGTCCCTCATCATGGCATTGAACTCTGGCTTCTTTCCAAATCTTTTATGACAGTGTCCCTAAGAGCGACCAATTTGGCATTAATAATTTAGTAAAAGGAAAAATAGCCAAACTAAGCGCTGAGGAAGGACGGAATAGAATTGAGGAATACGCAAATGATCAAGACGACACCTGGGATGAACCCGATTCGATCATGAGCGTTTCCAAGATCATGAAAGAACCTCCTTTTGCTAGCCGGTTGAGTAGACTGAATGATCAAGTATCTTATCTAGACAAGTCTCAACCAACTAAGCAGTTATCAAACCCATACTTGATCTGTGACCAATGTGGTGGCCCGCATGAAGTGGAGGAATGCGGGGATGATACCACCATCGAACAAGTATGCTTGTCAAGCCACGACATCTTCGATGATCCTTCGCTCTTAACCTTCTACCAAAACAATGATTCTACCCCTTGGGGAAATCTTGTGAGAGAAGAGGGAGGAGGAGAATATCCTGACTACAAGGTTAGGAGCACTTTTGAGGATGATCTTGGACATTTCACGCTTGAAAAGGATCTGCAACTAAAAGGTCTTGACAACCTCATAATAAGCCAACAAAACGACCTGAGGGCCAAATTCGCGGAACTCAATGCCACTCTCGACAGCCTTGGCGAACCTCAAACAAATCGAAGAGATCCCTTACTCGCCATCACCACTCGTGCTGGAACAACTACTAAGGATCCACCTTACCCAGCTCAACAATCTAACGTCATGGAACCAAACACCCCTCATGATGAGGAAGGTAATGTGAACGATGGAAATCCCGAACAAACCCCTCCGGTAACTCCCTCTCCACCTACTCCAACCAAGCAGCCCATTAAAGTCCCATACCCGTCCCGCCTCAAGAATCAAAAGGTCGAAAATGATAATAAAAGATTCTTGTCATATTTGAAGGATTCGGTCATCACCATACCCCTTCTTGATGCATGTTACCATATGCCCAAATATAGTACATACTTCAAGAAGCTGCTAACCAACAGAAAAATGCTCGGGGGTCTGGTAACCTTAGGAGAAGAATGTTCTGCGGTGACTCAACGAGGGCTGCCAAAGAAGGTGGACAATCCAGGTAGTTTCACCTTTCCCTGCTCAATAGGATCTCTTTCAGTCAAGAATGCTTTAGCCGACTTAGGAGCAAGTATCAATCTTATGCCGCATTTCATGTTCCTCAAATTAGGGTATTCTGGGTTGAAACCAACCCGTATGAACATCCAACTAGCCGATAGATCAGTCAAATACCCCTTAGGAATATGTGAGAATGTACTAGTTAAGGTAGGGAAGTTCAAATTTCCAGTTGACTTCGTCATCTTAGAGATGGAAGAAGATGACCTAGTGCCCATCATTCTGGGGAGGCCATTCCTTGCAACTGCTCGCACTGTTATTGATGTTCATGACGGCAAACTAACCTTACGAGTGGGGACCGATAGCTTAACCTTCGACATCAAGGACACAATGAATCTTTCTCTCGAAGCAGCTAATCAGCTGTATTTCATCGGAGAAATCAATGAACTATCCGACGAGATTGACAATTGTATAGATGAACAGGTGGAAGCTGGTTGGTTGCGAGATGAAGCTTTCTTACCCATCTTAGAGGAAGAGAAGACTATGGATGTGAACGCGGTCTCCTTCTATCCCAGACAAGAAATCGAACAGCTTGAGCTTCGTAAACCCGAGAACAAACTTAAACCTTCCATCGTCGAGCCACCCACGTTAGAACTCAAGGAACTCCCAAACAACCTGGAATATGCTTTCCTCCAAGGAAAAGATCAACTTCCGGTGATCATAAACTCTTCTTTGAAAAGTGAACAAAAGGATAAACTCTTAGGAGTTTTAAAAAAATATAAAGGAGTTATAGCATGGAGTGTAGCCGACATCAAGGGGATTGACTCAACCTTTTGTACGCATAAAATCCTCATGGAGGAGGATTATAAACCCACCGTGCAACCTCAAAGGCGAGTAAACCCCAACATAAAGGAAGTCGTAAAAAAGGAAGTCGTTAAGCTCTTAGATGCGGGGCTAATTTACCCAATCTCAGGCAGTCCATGGGTAAGTCCTGTACAGGTTGTACCAAAAAAGGGAGGAATGATGGTGGTTAAGAACGATAGGGATGAGTTAGTGCCTCAACGAACAGTAACCGGATGGCGTGTGCGCATCGATTATAGGAAGTTGAATGATGCAACCCGAAAGGATCATTTCCCTCTCCCATTTATCGACCAAATGTTGGAAAGGTTAGCGGGGCATGAGTACTACTGCTTCTTAGATGGGTTCTCAGGGTATTTCCAAATCCCTATCACTCCTGAGGGCCAAGAAAAGACTACGTTTACATGCCCCTATGGCACCTTCGCCTACAAACGAATGCCCTTTGGACTATGCAACGCCCCCGCCACTTTCCAGCGCTGCATGACAGCAATCTTCCATGAGTTAATGGAAGACAGCATAGAGGTCTTCATGGATGATTTTTCGGTCTTTGGAAACTCTTTTGATCGCTGTCTTGCTAACCTTGAGAAAATGCTCAAACGTTGTGAGGAGACTAACTTGGTACTAAACTGGGAAAAGTGCCACTTTATGGTAAAAGAAGGGATTGTGCTGGGGCACAAAATTTCAGGAAGTGGAATTGAAGTAGACCTGGCAAAAATTGAAGCTATATCCAAACTTCCCTATCCAACAACTGTCAAGGCAATCCGTAGTTTTTTGGGTCATGCTGGCTTCTATAGGAGATTCATTAAGGATTTCTCCAAGGTAGCTAAACCAATGACTCAGTTGCTCGTGAAGGATGCCCCGTTTGACTTCTCTCAAGAGTGCAAGGACGCATTCGATCGATTGAAGCAGGAACTCACCCAAGCTCCAATTATGGTCACCCCTAACTGGGAGTTACCCTTTGAAATCATGTGCGATGCTAGCGATTATGCTGTTGGAGCAGTATTAGGCCAAAGGCTTAACAAACACTTTCAGCCAATATACTACGCTAGCAAAACCATGAATACTGCTCAAGAAAACTACACTACCACTGAAAAGGAATTACTAGCCGTGGTATTTGCTTTTGATAAGTTTCGCCAGTATCTTGTCCTTTCTAAAATGGTTGTTTTTACGGACCATTCAGATCTTCGATATCTTTTCACTAAACAAGATGCTAAACCGCGGTTAATTCGTTGGATCTTACTATTGCAAGAGTTCGACGTAGAGATTCGTGATAAGAAGGGAGCAGAGAATCTTGCGGCTGATCATCTCTCTCGTCTCGAAAACCCCAGCCTCGCTGACTCTGACAAGAGTGAGATTCGAGAGTCATTTCCTGAAGAGCAGCTCATGTCAATAAATGATTCTGAACCATGGTATGCGGATTATGCTAACTACCCGGCAAGTAGAGTCATTCCTGAGCATATGAGCAGGCATGAAAAAAAGAGGTTCTTCAATCAATTAAAGTACTACTTTTGGGATGAACCTTTCTTATTCCGAAGATGTCCGGATCATGTAATCAGGCGTTGTATTTCGGAAAAGGAGGCTATCAGAATTATGAAAGAGTGTCATGTAGGTCCATCTGGAGGGCATCACGGAATGAACACTACTGCACGAAAGGTCTTCGACGCGGGATTCTATTGGCCTACAATATTTCGTGATGTGAAGGGAATGATACAGACTTGTGACGCGTGTCAAAGAGCTGGGAATATCTCTAGGAGGGATGAAGCCCCACAAAATTATATACAAGTTTGCGAGGTTTTCGATGTTTGGGGAATTGATTTCATGGGACCCTTCCCATCTTCAGGAGGGAATGAATACATCTTAGTGGCCATTGATTATGTTTCGAAATGGGTGGAAGCACTAGCCCTTAGGACTAACGACGCTAGGGTAGTCATTCATTTCTTAAAAAAATTGTTCGCTAGGTTCGGAATTCCGAAGGCTCTTATTAGTGACAGGGGAACCCATTTTTGCAATTCGCAAATGGAGAAAGTTATGAAAAGATATGGAGTCTCTCACCGATTCTCCACCGCTTACCATCCTCAAACCAACGCTTAAGTCGAAAACACTAATAGAGCCATAAAGAGAATATTAGAGAAAACAGTCAATCAAAACAGAAAAGATTGGTCTTTTAAGCTCGATGAAGCTTTGTGGGCATTTCAAACCGCTTATAAGACACCAATCGGGACAACCCCGTTCCGTATGGTATATGGCAAGGCATGCCACCTTCCAGTAGAACTGGAACACAAGGCATATTGGGCACTTAAGGCTTGTAATTTGGATTATACGGTTGCGGGAACAAATAGATTCCTACAGCTCCAAGAGCTCGATGAATTGAGATTAGAGGCTTATGAATCTTCCATTACATACAAAGAAAGGGCAAAAAGATGGCATGGCCAACGGATTAAGAGATCGAAGGAGTTTTCAGAAGGAGACAAGGTCTTATTATATAATTCTTGCTTAAGGCTATTTCCTGGAAAACTTAAATCTAGATGGTATGGACCTTTTACCGTAAGGAGCTCCTCTAAAACTGGAGCCGTTGTGTTGATTGACGACGAGGATAGAGAATTCACTGTGAATATACAACGAGTCAAGCATTATCAAGAGAATGGTAATGAAATGATCAATGAGGAAGACATAACTTTTGATGAAGAAGTCACGTAATGTATGGTGACTTTAAGTCTAGCTACAAGACTCGTTAATAAAGAAAAGCGCTTCTTGGGAGGCAACCTAAGCTTTATTTGCTTTGTGTGTTTATTTATTTGTTTGTTTGATTTTATTTGCTTCCGTATGTATGTTTAATTTTTATTATTATTGATTCATGTTCGAAACTAAATTGTGAAAATGCTTTATCTTGTTTTTAACTTCGTCTTAACTACATATAAAGGTATTTTGCAAAAAAAAAAAAAAAAAAAAAAAAAAAAAAAAAAAAAAAAAAAAAGTGTAAGGGAAATCCAAATCGGTTTATTAGAACAAAATGAACATGAATCGTAACAATATTAAATTAACATACATATTAGTATTTGTTGAGTCAAATGCTTGTATCGAGTCATAATGATGTTTTGCAGGAATTCCAGGAAGTAAGGTATAGGTTTTTCCAAAAAATTTTTTCCGGAAACTTAACATGAGAATTCTGTCAGATCATTTCTGACGGCGTCAGGCCTTACAACCTGACGGCGTCAGGTTTTAATTTTCTGAAATTTTTGAAAGTTTTGTTTTTCTACCGGAATCATAAAATGCTTAATTAAATCTCTAACTTATAAACTCCAGGAATCTGCAAAATAATCATTCCACAAGCATTATATCCTTATATAGATTTATCCCGCCGATGTTATGCAGGTTTTCGTGTTTGTTTTCTCAGGTTTAACAGGTTATTTTGGACAAGGAGATGTTTGTGGAATCAAGCTTTTGGCGATGCTTTAGTTTTGAAGCTTCAACATTACCTTGGAAGAAGATCTAACCATGTCACCTCTTTATCCACCGAACGAATCAGGGGAGTATTTGATTTCATTCTTTTACCTTAATTTACTTTTACATCTTGTTATTTGAACATTGGGGACAATGTTCATCTTAAGTGTAAGGGGGGGGTAAAATACGATACTTCAGAAAATGCAATTACGCTTGATTTTTGTTTGTTTAATGGTAGATGTGTAATAAAACTGAGAGAAATACCTGTTAAGGCAATTTTAGTGCCAAATTTAAAATTTTTTACAACATATAGGAGTGAAACTTTGATCTTAATGAGCGTCTCACGGATAGGAGTTATATGACTAGCACAAAACCGTACCACTAAAAAATTTTCCACCCCCAAATATGTGAGATTCGCCCCTAGAATTGGTAGGAAAAGCATTTATGCTATGATGTGTGTACCGGTAGCACTTAGATTCTAGAACTTGCTTTAGGACCATTCCGAGGCCACAAGTGAGACTACATTCGTGTAGTTAGATTTACTACATGATAAGAGGCATTAGGATTAACCCATTGTTTTACACCTGTGTTTTTGTTATAATTACGTTGGCTACATTGGTCAAGTAATTCTCCCACACCCTTTGCGTTGTACTCATTTTTAGTACACGATACCCCTAGTACACCCCTCAGAGCCTATCTTTTCGTTTCTAACTTTAAGCATTTTACTTAAAGTAAGAATTCGTTACACCCCACTTAAATGTACACCTAAATCGCCTTAGCCTACCTTGTATGCACTCATTTTTAGTGCATTATTGGGACAACATTTGTTTAAACCCCAAGTTAATTATCTAATTGATTACATGGTTGCTAAGTCGAGTCATATCCTTGTACATATTGTTTTGGGACGATTGGGACTCATGGGTAAAGTACTAGTGTAATGGAGTAATGGGGAAGAACAACATTATTACCCCCATATGTGCTAAATATTTTAAAAGTACTCCAAGTTTTTTAATTATCTTAATTCGAGTCATTAGAATAGTTATTTGTAAAGTTATGTAAAAGTTCAAGTGTAAGGGGAATACAACGCCCCTATGATGTATTATTTTGGATGGTAGGGCAAGAGTGTATGCCAAAAAAAAAAAAGAGAAAAAGAAAAGTAGAAAAAACATACGGACTACCATCCCGTTTCATTTTATGTTTATTTTATGTTTTTGTTATTTTTTTTTTAGCTTAAGATTGAGTCGAGTCTTGGCTTAGCAACATTGTATAGTACTTGTAATCAATCAAGATCGTTAACTCGCCACCAGTAAAATATCCCTTATCCAACAAATCCGTGTTTATCATATCCCTACACCTAACATTATAACCCATTTAAAGCCCTCTTTGATAGTTTATCTTAGGTGCTTACACCTAGTGGAGGAGGTTTTCGATCCTTTCCCAAGCCTATGGTAATCTATTTGCTATGACAGGTAGTGAGAGATATTATCCATTTTCATGTATGAGATTTACGTTTATGACACCTGAGAGATGTGAGTATCTAAACACTACTTGTGAGGTGCTAGTTTGTAATCTCCGTGCTTATTATGATTAAAGTGGAACGACTATTTGTTGTAATTACTTTTATATTAGCATTAAATGACCCCTAACTTGTATTTTGATTAGAATAAAAGCGCATTTGCTTGAGGACAAGCAAATCTCAAGTGTAAGGGTATTTGATGAAGCGAAAAGTGTACCGCTTTTAGGGGGTCATTTAAGCCCTAAATCGTATTTATTTGATCAAATATTGCCCTAAATCGTTCCTTTTGTCTTTTTAGGTACTTTGGAGAAGAAATCTGGAAAAGGAAGCATTTTGGACGTTTTTGAAGCATAAAAGTGAAGAAAACGACAAAGTCTCTAAATCGGCTGGAAAAGTACCTTTGACGGCGTCAAGACCAAGCCTGACGACGTCAGACCTTGACGCGCCAGAGAGGATTTTTGATGTTTAAAGGGGGACGGCGTCACCAAGGTCGTCAACCCTTGATAGGCCAGAGCGGATTTTGGAGGATTAAAGAGGGACGGCGTCAGGAAGACCATCCGGGAACCCTAGCCGCGGCGAGGTGACGGCGTCACCTCCTACAACGTGACGCCGTCAGCCCATAAACTCTATATATAGTTTTGCAATTTTTATTCATTGTGTGCAACTTTGTGAGGAGAAACCCTAAGGACGATTTTTCTGCCATTTTTAAGGGTTTTATACCCTTGGATCTCCCATGTTTAATTGAAGATAAGTAATCAATTAATCATTCAATATGTCTATGTGTTGTTTGATTATATCTTGTTCTTGTCTTTTAATTAACATGCTAGGCTAGATTTATCTTGTGTTTGCTTAGATCTAATGAAACCTAACTATTGATTATTGGTTGTTGGTGTGTTATTAATTGTATTGGATGATTGTTTATCGATGTTAGGCTTAAGAAAACTGGCTAACTTCTATACGGTAACTTGCTTGAACGTCTTAAGAAACATGAACCAATGCGTACTAAAGGTTATTATGGTTGTATTTAATGCATGAGCGAATTCTAGTGATCCCATGTTAGGAGCTTCTTAGCCGGCTCGACATAGGAGTGAAGTAGGAGCTTGTAGAGTTGGGGAAGTACGTACGCCACCCCACGATTGGTATTAAGGAATACACCCGTCATCCACGCAATTAATACACACTAATCAACCGGTAAAAGATAGTTAGGGAGTAAGGAAATCTAAGTAAACACATTTCTCTCCATATAAGTTCCACCACCTTTTCATTTTCAGTTATTTTATTTTATTTGCAATCGTTATTTGGGTCAGTTGACTAGCAACTAATTCCGCCCACTCCTTCAAACTCGAGATTTTACTTGCTTTCATAAAAAATATAAAAATACAAAAAGAATCTTCCCTCACCCTTAGACCTATTAGAATAGTTTTTCAATCCTAACGACACTATTCCCCTAGAGAACGATCAATCCCCCGGTACTTGCCACTACACTATACTACATCGGTCAGGTACACTGCCTGGTGGGGATTGCAAGCCTCTTGAGATCCCTCGAGAGGTAAAACCTGTTGTAAGGTCGCAAAACCACGCATCATTTACCTTTTTCACAAGCTGAGCATGGTTTATCCTTTGAAAACACTAGTGATGGTAAGCCAAGGACCTTGTTTTGTTTTACAAGATTTTTTATGCTTTTAAAGTTCAGGTGGGTGAGTCTCTTATGCCAAAGCCAGTTGGGTGTTTCAGTGGCCTTAGCAAAGAGACAAGTTCCATCCTGAGTTAGACTGGACATGTCTAATACATAAACATCTTGTCTTCTTGGTGCAATGAGGACAATTTCCTTATTTACATTGAAGATGGTTCGTTGCTTATCATCAAACTGAACTATGTATTTTGTATCACATAGTTGACTGACACTGATCAGATTGTACTTAAGACCATTTACATAAGCTATCCTAGTAAAGACAATACCATTGCAGTTTACTGACCCATAACCTTCAGTGAGACATGATGAATTATCAGCAAATATCACTTTGGGTCCTGGTTCTTCCACATATTTGTGCAGACACTCCTTAACATCAGTCATGCTCCTTGAACATCCACTGTCTAGATGCCAAACAGGATCCCTAGCATGCCTCTGCACAAATAGTAAACTAAGTCAGTTCTTTCTAGGACTCCATTTCATGGAGGGTTTGGTTTTGTAGGTCTTTATGAAAGTATTAATCGATTCATGGTCGGTGGTTGTGTGGACTGAGCTACCACATGTTTTGCATTTAGTCGTAGGGGTAGCCTCAGTAGTCTGAGAGGATTGTTTATTCATTCCTCTTCTTGACTGAATGACCCTCTCTTTTCCTGAGGATTTCTGAGTGGAACTTCCACTAGATTCACAGTGTTTGTCAATTTGACAATCCTCAGGATGATGGTCATTGAATCCACACAATGGTCAAGGTGGAAAAGGCTTGGCCTTTTGCTTCTGTTTCTGCTTAGAATCAGAAGGGTAGTTCAAGCACTGAGCCTTAAGTCCTGAAAAGTTTGACATGACTGAGCATTTTTTATGATCAGAGGTCCTGTGATCTTCCTTTTTGCAAATCATGCAATAAAGGACTCTATAGCAATCATCAGTGAGATGATTTGTATAGTTGCACAGTTCACACTTTTTCAGGGGTTTGGTTGGTTTGGGTTTGGTCTTTGTGGAAGCTAGTTTTTGTTCCTTCTTTAATTGAGAAGGTTTTTCAGAAGATGCAATCTTCTCACTTAGCTTCCTGACCATTTCAGTCAACTGATCAATTCTTGGATCAGGACTTTGGGTTGCTACTTCAGAAGCGACTGAAGTTGATGAGTCATCAGTATTTACTGAGACTTCAAGGGGTGGTCTTCTCAGGAGGATTCTACCTTTTCCTGATCTCTCCTTTGGAGAGTGTGGGGAGTAGACCAATGGTGGGAGGTCTGAGCTTGGTGCAGCACCCTGAAGGGTATTTAGTAGAGGGAGTGGAGGAGTTGATTCTGATTCAGGCTCACTGATTGGATCAGAAATACTGAGTTGGTCAAAGAGTCCAAGCATACCTTTCAGAACCTGACTTTCAGGGAGCAAGACGTTTCCAGTCTCAAAGTTTGGCAACTTACTGACTGGGTTGTCCCTGACAATCCAATCATTTGACTTGGGTTCCATCTCTTGCTCAAAGGATATGTCAGCTGGAACAAAGGTCATTTCACTGGGACTCTCACTGGAGGTTTCAGTGAGGTGGTCAATTCCTATAGTTATCTTAGGAATTAAGCCCACAGAATCAAAGACCTTAGGGTTCTTTTTGGTCCAGCTTTCAATAACAACCTTTTCTTTCTTAAGTTCTGTTTGAAGGGCTTGGTTTTGTTTCAAAATTTCAGTGTTCTGAATTTGTAGAGTAATAGATTTTAATTTGGCTTGTTTCAGTTCGAGCAGTTCATCTCTACATTTATTCAATTCTGACACAATATTGTTATATTTTGAAAACAGGTTAAGCCTTTGTTCCTCAACAAACTTTAGATCAACACAAATATAATTCATGTAAGACTGCCAATTAGAATCATCATCCATAGAAAGTAAAGTATTTACCTTCTTCATGGTGATGTTGACCCATTCTCCATTCCTAGCATGGCTTTTTCCAACAGCCACCTGATCCTCTTCAGAAAGTGCCATCAGTGCACTAACTCTTATTTCCTCATCTGAGGAAACCTCTTCTTCATCCCAATCATATGCTTCAGCTACTAATACCTTATTCTTTTTCTGAATAGGTTTGGATGTTTGAGCAGCCTGAGACAATATGGAGTTAGTTTCAAGAAGTGCAAGTTTAGCTTTGATTTTCCTATATTTTGTTTCAAAATCCTTTTGACCCTTGTTTTGAAATTGTTGGGTGGACTGGAACATTTTAGGTTGAAACTTGCTAGTTCCTGAGGAACTATTTCCTGAGAATTTGTAAGAGGGTTCTGAGATAGTTTTAGAATAACAGTCCCTAGCAAAATGACCCTTTTTACCACATTTAAAGCATTCAATGGTCTCATTTGCTTTTGGTTTTGTAAAGTTGGACTGATTTCTTTTGATGAAACGTCTTGAACTAGCAAGGAGTGCCCTTTCTTGGAATTCCAAGTTTAAGTCGTTCAGGTACTCCTCACCAGTCCTTTCATCAATTTCATCTTCAGAATCCTCTTGAAAATCCTGCATAACACCATTAGAATAGAAAGCAGTTGATATGGGTGTGGAGGTTAAGGCCTTTTTGGACTCAAGAGCTTTTGAGTCAGGGTATCTCCTTGAGATCAAGTTGTCTTCATAGACAAACTTCCCATAAATTTCAGGGAGCTCAAGGGTCTGAATGTGGTTAGCATTCCTCAGGCCTTGTGAGAAGTTGAGCCACTTCTCAGGGAGACTGTTGATAAAGCCAACATTAGTCTCATGCTTAGATAAAGTTACACCATCATTTGATAGCTCATTTATCAAAGTCTTGTATCTGGTGTAGGTCTGAGAGAGACTTTCAGAGTCCTTTGCCCTGAAAGTATTGTACTCAAGTTTAAGGTCCATGACCCTATTTTCCTTGGTATCTGAGGGACCCTCAAAGCTATTTACCAAGTCATCCCAAGTTTGCTTGGCTGTAGAACAGTTGATGACTGATTCCATTATATCGTCAGGAAGACATGATATAAGGATGCTTTTCAGGCGATGGTCCTAATTGACCACCCTCCTCTCATCTATGGTCCATTGAGCTTCAGGTTTAATTAGCCCTGCAGCAGTTTTTGGGACAAATGGGCCATCCTTGATACAAGCGATGTAGTAGGGTTCCATCCCAGTTAAATAGCAAATCATACGTTTTTTCCATTTGCTAAATTTGCCAGCCTCAAGTCTGGGTGCTACAGCAGAATAGCTGCCACCCTTTTTATCGACTAACTGGGGTACATAGGTATTAGTCATTTTAGGATCTTGATTTTAAAAACCTGGAGCTCTCTGGGTTTTTGAAAGGTTTTATAAACCAGAGGCTCTGATACCACTTGTTGTTCCTTTAGCACACCGAGTAATAACAATTAAGTTAAACTAAGTGAGCTTATGACTGAGATCAATGCAAAGAATATTTCTAACAGTTATAATACGTGAATATAAAAACACAATATTTTTCAACGTTTAAATTCTTATTAGTAATAATTTCAAGAATCTATTACCCAAGTGATTTGCGGAACAAACACTTGGGATTGAATAGACAAGGGTTTATGGTGTCTCCTATCGAAACTCAAGTTTTGCTTGAGTGGTAACAATATACCCACTGAGCTATCTCAGTGAGTTGTATACTCTTTGTAGGAGAGAAGTTACTTTGTAAAAGTTCTAAGCTTTCAATATACAAAGCACACATAACTTCTCTCCATCTGATCTATTTATACACAAGTAATCTAAGTATAAGTGATTAAAATATTACAAGTTGTTGAGGTAGCGTGTCTGACAATTTCAAAAAGTAATTGTCATTTCCAAGAACCAATAGGAATGGGCTAATAAGACTTTGAGAGTGGTTGGCTGACACTCCATGACTTTTAGCTGTAATAGGGAAGGTTGGTATCTGACAAGATAAGAGTGTTTAGTCTGACACTCTTATCTTCTCAGATCTTTCCCTTTTCTTCCCGCCTATTCTTCAGGAATTGGTTCCTTAGTCTTCAATCACTTTAATGTTGTTGAGGAGATTGGGGTTCAGTGAGTTCTTGTCCAACACTCACTGAACCATCATCTTCTTATTTGGCTTAAGTCCTACTCAGGGAGTACCGCCTTCCTGAGAGTGAGTCCTTTATTGAACTCGCCTTAAGCATCCTGAAGATGACTCACTGAGAGGCTGTTCTCTCAGTGACTTGAATTGTTCTCGGTTTAGCAAACACTTGGCTTAATTTGTGTTCAAATCCTGTTTAAGATAATTGGGTATTTTAAGAACCTAACAGTGACGATGAAGCCGAAAGCACATTGGACCTCGACACCGAATTTGGTAATCTGGAAAATAGAGTAACAAATCTTGAAGCTACGTTTGCACGTATCAAGGAAATGAGAGCAAGGAAGGGAAAAGATGGTGCGAGTTCCAGCAAAGCGGGAAGTAGCCGCAAAAAAATAAAAAAATAAACGGGTTGTTTCGTTTGGTTGTCGAGTTGTTTAGTTTGAGCTGTTTCGTTTGGTTGTCGAGTTGTTTAGTTTGAGTTGTTTCGTTTGGTTGTCGAGTTTTTCGTTTGAGAACTCTTGCGTGTTTTAAATAAAATGTTTGCCTTCGTGTTTGTTAATTGTGATATTGTTTCTTCAAATAAGGTCATAAACCCAAACACCCTTTTGGTGCAGGAAATAAGCAATCCCAAACACCCCTGTTTGGACAGCATAAACCAAACGACCCTTGTGGGCTGTTGTTAACAAAACAACATAAACCAAACAGCCCCTTATGGTTGAATCTTGATGGATACTTAAGTTTTCACAGCAACAACAACATCATTGGAAGTAATTTACCAAACAGCATAAACCAAACAACATAAAGCAAACGACCCTTCTTTAAACATCTCCTCAGTTCCATTCTTTGTGATATTGTTCCTTCAGTTCCATTCTTTGTGCATATGTAATTTAAAACATACGTATTACTCCAACATTAAAGCGTACGAATTAAAAATATAAAGCACGTTCGACATCAGTTTTCACAACAACAACAACATTTTATTAAACAACAACAATAACACAACAAACAACAACAACGACAATAACAGCAACAACAACAACAATAACAGCAACAACAACAACCTACATACGAAGATTTCCCATATCACCTAGCATGTCATTATAAAGGTCGTGAAATAAGGCAGCTGAATCAATTGTGTGTTTGTTTGGATGCATATACACTTCTAGCATTTTATTGAGTACCATTATCTGGTGATTCAGTTTGATGCAGTTTGAGCACTCTGTATTTCCAGGTTTCGATGTTGAAGGTCCTGCAGTGTAACGAGTTGGAGTTATGGATGGTCTTGCGGAATGAGTTGGAGGCGTTGAAGCTCCAAGAGAACCGGTCATTTTGGCTAGTCGTTCCTTCTTCCATAAAAAAAAATCGCATCCAAACTCCTTTGTCCCACCCTGTTAAAGAGTAAAAACTATTATTTTTAACAACTAACCAAATTATTTATATAACACACAAAAAAGTATGTAATTGTTCACCTTTGATAAAGGACACGCATAGTATTGTTTACCAAGGGAGTAAGGTTTATGCGATTCTCGCAGAATTACGTCTCCTCGTTTACAAGGACAAGCAAAAGCTTCAAATTCCGCCATCTTCACCATGATAACAGTGTGTGTTTGTGGTTGTGAGGTTAAGTGGTTTTGAGTATAAGAGGTTGTGAAGTTGTGTGGATAAGATGTTAGTATATAAGAGCAGGTCTTGGTGGGAAATTTTTGGCGCCAGTATTATGGTGGGAAAGTTTTGGTGGGAAAGTGTATAACCATAATATCTCGGCTCATTCATTAAACATCTCGTGTACAACCATAACATCTCGGCTCACTCGTGAAACATCTCGTGTACAACCGTAACATCTCGGCTCACTCGTTAAACATCCCGTGTACAACCATAACATCTCGGCTCACTCGTGAAACATCTCGTTTACACCATAACATCTCGGCTCACTCGTGAAACATCTCGTGTACAACCATAACATCTCGGCTCACTCGTGAAACATCTCGTGTACAACCGTAACATCTCGGCTCACTCGTTAAACATCTCGTGTACAACCGTAACATCTTGGCTCACTCGTTAAACATCTCGTGTACGACTGTAACATCTCGGCTCACTTGTGAAACATCTCGTGTACAACCGTAACATCTCGGCTCACTCGTTAAACATCTCGTCTACAACCATAACATCTCGGCTCACTCATGAAACATCTCGTGTACAACCATAACATCTCGGCTCACTCGTGAAACATCTCGTGTACAACCATAACATCTCGGCTCACTCGTGAAACATCCCGTGTACAACCGTAACATCTCGGCTCACTCGTTAAACATCTTGTGTACAACCATAACATCTCGGCTCACTTGTGAAACATCTCGTGTACAACCGTAACATCTCGGCTCACTCGTTAAACATCCCGTGTATAACTGTAACATCTCGGCTCACTCGTTAAACATCTCGTGTACAACCATAACATCTCGGCTCACTCGTGAAACATCTCGTGTACAACCGTAACATCTCGGCTCACTCGTTAAACATCTCGTGTACAACCATTAACATCTCGGCTCACTCGTGAAACATCTCGTGTACAACCATAACATCTCGGCTCACTCGCGAAACATCTCGTGTACAACCGTAATATATCGGCTCACTCGTTAAACATCTCGTGCACAACCATAACATCTCGGCTCACTCGTGAAACATCTCGTGTACAACCATAACATCTCGGCTCACTCGTGAAACATCCCGTGTACAACCGTAACATCTCGGCTCACTCGTTAAATATCTCGTGTACAACCATAACATGTCGGGTCACTCGTGAAACATCTCGTGTACAACCATAACATCTCGACTCACTCGTGAAACATCTTGTGTACAACCATAACATCTCGGCTCACTCGTGAAACATCTCGTGTACAACCATAACCTCTTGGCTCACTCGTTAAACATCTTGTGTACAACCATAACATCTTGGCTCACTCGTGAAACATCTCGTGTACAACCGTAACATCTCGGCTCACTCGTTAAACATCTTGTGTACAACCATAACATCTCGACTCACTCATGAAACATCTCGTGTACAACCATAACATCTCGGCTCACTAGTGAAACATCTCGTGTACAACCGTAACATCTCGGCTCACTCGTTAAACATCTCGTGTATAACCATAACATCTCGGCTCATTCGTTAAAAATTTTAAATTAATTATAGATAATTTACAAAATATTTAAAAATAATTTTAAATGATTTAAATTAAGTATAAATGATTTAATTTTATTAGGCAAACGTGATGTAAATAATTTTAAAAAGTTTTAAATTAATAAAATATGATTTAGAAAATTTTTAGGTAAATTTAAAAGAATTAATATTTATTTTAAAAGTTTTAAATTAATTAAGGATAATTTACAAAATATTTAAAAAGTGTTTTTTTTTAATTAAAATACTTTCAGCGGGGACATGTCCCCGCAGAAAGATTTTCCCAAAAATTTAATATTCCCTCGTTAGCATTTACTTTATCCCGCCAAAATGCTTTGGCGAAAAATTACTACTTTTAGCGGGGATGTGTCCCCGCTAAAAAGTCTGATTAAAATAAATATTTACTTTCAGCGGGGACATGTCCCCGCCATAAGTAATAGCTAAAACTTACTCCATATTATCAGATCTAAACACTTAGCGAAAAAAATAATAAAATACACTCATCTATCTTATCTGCTTCTGCTTCGATCTGCTTCTCCACCACAACAGCACCATCTCCACCACCACCATAACACCACCATCTCCACCACCACCACCACAACACCATCATCTCCACCACAACACCACACTCGCACCGCTGTGCACGATCGATGCCCTCTCCTCATATAATTCTTTCCTCAACCCGCCTCCTCATTTAATTCTTTCTTTTTCTCATCTCCTTTCTTCCTTGCTCCATCTCTTTTACAAACCCAGGTATTAATTTTTATGATTTTTATTAATTATTGATTTTTTTTTAATTTCTTTATTTTTTGGTTATTTGTTAATTTTTGCAATGTATGTTAACTATTTTTTTTAGTAATTGTGTTTTCTGATTTTTTTTTAATTTTTTTTTTAATTTTTGTGTTAATTTTTTTGTTCAGTCTGTTGCCGAGAATCGAGGCCGAGAACCGAAGCTAGGAGCGGAACGTGCCTGCTGTCGAGACCACAACCGAGGTTTTTTTTTTTTTGTTTATGTGTTACCGGGGACATGTCGCCGCCAAAAGTTTATAGTGATTATTTTAGCTGTTTATATATAGGGGTTGTTTGGCTGTTTATCAGTTAGTATAAACTGATAATGTGATTGTGTATGCTTAGAGACGAGTGAAAGTGGATGAGTTACCTGCTGTCGAGACTAGCTAGGGCTGTTTGGAACTACTTTTAGATTTAGGTTTTAGTTGTGTAACATATGGGAGATGCTTGATTGAGATTGTGTGATAGATCAGTTGATTTCAATCGTTTAGGTTTAGTATATATTGATGATTTGTTGAGTGTACCTTATAACACATATACAGTACTGCTCGAGCAACTCGCCTAATAGTGTGAGATTTTGGGCCTCTACAATTAAACAACCTAACGTGTACAAATTTCTAATCTTGCAAGTAACAATCATCCACATGTTTTTTTTTCTTTTTTTTTTGTACATTAAGTTCTTATATTTGTAAAATTTTGAATTGTAGGTTATTTTGAGATTCATTCACTTGCTGGGATTCATTCGCTTTCCCTCATCAGTACGTTTCTAGAATTATAATATTTTGTTTTTGAATTTGATTTTAAGATGTTAGTCGTTTGTTTATAATTAAATGGAATTTGATTGTGTTAGACTATTGTTAATGATTTTAGGAATTTAGTGATTAATTTCGAAAAGTCCCCGTCCGAAGTTAATCATCCCATAGAAAACCCGTCCAAAATTAATTTATTAGAAATTAATTTTGGAAAGTCCCATGTTTGGGACTACTTTTTGAATGTTTTGTCTCATTTAGGATATGAATGCGTATAATTGATTTACTATTTGTGAAAATTTCGACAGTGTTTCCCCTTTACTCTTACGAATATGTCTTTAATGCACATATTTGGGGAGTTGAGGGGAAATGCTGCCGAAATTTTCTCAAATAGTAAATTCAGTTATACGCATTCATATATGAGACGAAACATTCAATGAGTGGGTTAGGATTGTCTTCCATAGTTGGATTAGGTGAACAAAACGCACAACTCGTGATTCCACCTTTATGTATTTGTGTGTAGATTTTTTTGAACATGTTTAATTCTAAATAATTATTTATTGCATCATTAAAACGCAGTTATGCCAATTGATAAGAGTTGGGTCTCTAAACCTCGTGTTAGCCTCGAATTTCTAAAAGGTCTTAGAGCTTTTTGCGAGTATTGCAAGTCCTTTGTGAATATTGACGGGAATGTAAAATGTCCATGTAATTATTGTCATAACTTTGGTTGGATAAAGTACGAAGATTTGTTTGGTCACATACACTCATACGGTTGGGACCAAAAACGGATGACCAGACAGTAATACCCAACACGAATCATCATGGGAGTGATATGGCTGAGTTCCTTCATGATATTTGTCCGAATAACGAACAAAATGAGCCAACTGAAGGAAATATTGGCGAGACAAGCAACGAGCCAACTCCTCAACGTAACGAGTTTGAAGAGTTACTCGCCACTGCCAACGAGCCACTATACCCGGGCTGTAATTGGATGTCTTCATTGGACTTTATGGCAAAGTTTACGAACATCAAGGTCAAAGGTAAAATGAGTGACACCACATTTAACGAAACCCTTAAATTTCTCAAAGAATGTTTCCCACCCGCTCTAGGATACAAAATCCCATCGTCATACTATGAAATAAAGAAAACATATAAAACGATCGGGTTAGGATACGAATCCATACATGCTTGTGTAAATGACTGTTTTTTATATCGGGGGGCGGGTAATGAAGATTTGCAGAATTGTCCCATCTGCGATGCTAGTAGATGGAAAGACAAGAACACACTGGGGAAGAAAGTTCCTAACAAGGTGTTGCGTTATTTTCCTATCATTCCTAGACTACAGCGTTTGTACAAGTCTAAACACACTGCAAAACATATGACTTGGCATGCTTCTGGGCAGTCTACGGAGGACGGTAATATGCAACACCCGGTTGATGGTCAATTATGGAAGAAATTTGACATGAAGTATTCAAAAGAATTTTCCTATGAAAAAAGAAACATCCGATTAGGGTTGGCTGCTGATGGTTTCAATCTGTACGGAAACCTTAGTCAGTCTTACAGCATGCGGCCGGTCATATTAACAACATACAATACGCCTCCCTGGATATGTATGCGAGAGACTTCTCTTATGTTACGTTGTTAATTCCGAGCCCTAAATCACCTGGGAAGGACATAGATATTTACTTGAGGCCTTTGATTGAAGACCTAAAGATTCTATGGAAAGATGGAGTCATGACTAGGGATGCTGTCACTGGCACTGAATTCTGTATAAGAGCAGCGCTTTTATGGACTATCAATGACTTTCCCGCTTGAAGTAGTTTATCTGGGTGGAGTGGGCAAGGTTACTTGGCTTGTCCGACATGTAATATAGACACTCCATCTATTCGCGTGTTAGGCAAAACCGCTTATGTTGGTCACAGAAGATTCTTAAAAACGACCAATAAATGGCGGAAAAATAAACGGGCATTCTATACTTAGGTCGATGATCATAGACAACCTCCTAGAAAATTTACCAGTGATGTCATCTTGAATCAACTTAGGAGATTGCCTAAACGTATCCCGGGGAAACATCCAAGTTTTGGGGGTGCGAAGAAAAAACGTGATCCTGTTCGCGAATTGAATTGGACCAAAGTATCCATTTTCTACGAGCTAAAGTATTGGTCTTTTCTTACACTAAAACACAATTTAGATGTCATGCATATCGAAAAAAATGTGTGTGAGAGTGTGTTGGGTACTTTGTTAATGAATGACAAATCAAAAGACACCAACAAGGCAAGACAAGACTTAGAAAATTTGCAAATTCGTGAAGAGTTGTGGCTCGTCAACAAAGGAAACGGGAAGTTCTCTAAGCCTCATCCCACGTAATCTTTCACAGCTGAAGAAAGAAAACAATTTTGTCAATTCATCAAAGGTACGCGTTTTTATTTCAAAATTTATTTGTTCCAATTCTATTCGCGTATCCATTTCGACGACTTACTCTAATATCATGATTTTTTTGTCAATTCATCAAAGGTGTTAAACTACCTAATGGGTTCGGATCTAACTTCAATCATAAAGTGACCGACAATGATAGCAACATAACAGGCTTGAAGGCTCATGACTGTCACATAATGATGCAGCGGTTGCTTCCTGTTGGACTTCAAAATTACTTGAAGGACCAAACCACCGCAACACCAATAATCAAGCTTTGTTCATTCTTCAAACAAATATGCGCTCGAACTTTGATGGTGGATGACATGTTGAAAGCTAAAGAACAACTCATCAATATTTTGTGCAGTTTCGAGCAAATATATCATCCTGCTTTTTTTGACATAATTATTCACTTGGTTATTTATCTACCCGAAGAGGCTATTGAAGGCGGGCCTGTTTACATGAGGTGGATGTATCCATTTGAAAGATACATGAAAAAGCTCAAGAATTATGTCAGAAATAAAGCTAAGCCCGAAGGTTCAGTAAAGAGGGTTATATTGCTGATGAAGCATTAACTTTCTGTTCGCATTATTTTCGGGGTGTTGAGACGAGATTTAATCGTCCTGACCGGAATGAGGACGGTCAGAGCCCAACAAGTCAATTTCAGGTGTTTTGATCAATCTGTAAACTGAATGGCAAGCAATCATTGATCCTGGTTCAACCAGACACAATGCATAAAGTAGTATGGTATGACTACACAACAGTCATGAAATCAACCCGTACATGAACGAGTACGAGCGGTACGCTTTTTATTTCAAAATGTGTTTTACGTAAGTTATTATTCGACGACTTATTCTAATATCATGAACATTTACAGGGCATTTCCTGGCAATGATATACAAGAAGGATTTCCTCGCTGGTTTGGGAGCAAGGTAGACTTATTGTATGTATTACCCTGTAAAAATAACGACTATTACTCATCTATATCTATTCTTAACTTTTTCATAGATTCGTGAATTAAAAGTAAAGGATGACCCAAGTTGTACTTCCGAGTTATTCGCTTTGGCTTGTGGACCAGCATGCACTGCAGTCTCAGTCAACTCTTGCGTAGTCAACGGTGTGAAGTTTATCGTACACGACCGTGATTTACGTCGTTCAACTCATAACAGCGGAATTTCAACTCCTAATCCTAGCGAAGGAATGTATTATGGCCAGCTTGAAGAAATTATCGAGTTTTTGTATGTTCTGTTCAAGGTTGTGCTGTTCAAAGTCAAATGGTTCGACACTAATAACGAAGGTCGCATAAAACGTTGTACGTATAGAAATAACATTACACAAATTATGATAGACCGTGTATCGTTTCAAAATGAACCATACATTCTTGCAACACAAGTCTTTTACCTTGATTTCCTGGGTAAACGTGATAGTTGGAAGGCCGTCCAAGATTCTTATTATCGAAAGATTTGGAACCCGATATCATCGTGGTAGAAGACAATCAAGATGTTGTACATGACAACAACTCATCACATGTCACACTCTCTGCTGAGTTGGATAAGTTGAATTATAGCACCATAGATATAGATGTCCAGCCAGCGGAAGTTGAGGCACCACCAGCACCAATTATCACTGATGTCGACGACGACGATGATATTGATTATGATGACCACATTCCTCATGATTTAGCATCTGATCATGAAGACCACGTCGATGGTGAAGATGAAGCTGGCACTAATAATGATGATTTTTATCTTAGTGATGTAGGAGATTGATCTCAAATTGTAATTTGTTAAACGACACTTATTTGAATGAAATTGTTATCGAGTTGTTAAATGTGTTTATTTATTTATTTATTTAATTATTTATTATTATCTTTTTTGGTATATATTGTTATTTATTTGAATGTGTGTATATATATGCGTATATGTGTTTTTTCACAAATTTCTATGTTCTAGTACAGATGGCGGATGTCGTAGCTATGAGCCATGGTGGTGATGGAGGTCACGAGCCACCCTGCCGTCCCGGGAGGAGGATAAGCACCAACTGCGAGCTTAAGAATTTCTCGATTATTTTAATTAAACTTGATCATTATTTGAAATTGATAACTTGTTATTTTATGTCACCATCACTTTAATTTGATTACTTGCAGGCTCTAATTCAAGAGCTCCCAGGCCTAAGCCTACGAAGCCTGGGCCGAAAATAGGGAAAGGCGGGAAGGTGGTTCGCGGTACCACCAAGAACGAAGCCTTACACGTCATGAGGAATGATACAGGGCGCCCGGTCTCGATCAGATTTACTAGGAATGCCAAAGGCATGTGGCAGCATGTAGGCCTTCATGCTTCGTGGTTCTCGAACTATGTCGGGAGCTTGATACGGGAAACCATTCCACTGTATCACGATTCGTGGGATGATGTTCCAGAGGCCAAGACGGCACACGTGGATAACCGGCTCCACGTAAGTTTTTTTTATCTTTTATTTTTTTAATTATTGTGTTTATTTATTTTAAATGTGTTTATTTATTTAAATTTGTATATTTATTTTAATTATATTTTATTGCATCATTTCTTTGATCTCACCCCCCACATTGCCGGTCCAAATGGAGACGATATTGTCGCTAGTATCGAAGCTTACCTGAAAAAGATATACAATGTCAACAAGTACAAGCACAAGAAGAAACATTTTACAGAGGCAGGTGGGGTCGAGAAAGTGGACGAGATCAAGGCAAAGCGTCCCGAGAACATGGAGGATGAAGAATGGGAGAGGCAGGTAAATTTCTGGATCGACACGTACTTTGTTGTTGTTATTATTATTATTATTATTATTATTATTATTATTATTATTATTATTATTATTATTATTATTATTATTATTATTATTATTATTATTATTACTATTATTATTATTATTATTATTATTTAATAAAACATCACTTCATTATTATTATTATTAATAAAGTGATGTTATAAAAAAGTGATGTTATAAAAAATAATAATAATAATATTTCATTTATATAATAGTTTTTATTATTTATAATAAGCAGATTGAGCACTGGAGAGACCCGAAGAAGTTGAAGATCGGGGAGATCAACAAGCAAAATAGGAGCAAAATGAAGACTACCACCCGTCTTGGATCACATTCCTTAGCCGTCATAGCTGATAACTTCGTAAGACACTTTTTAATCATTTTATTTATATATATAGTGTTGGGTGAGTATTGATTGATTTTATTTATAAACAGTTGAGCTCCCCCTCCGCCGACTACGAGGATACTAGAGACCATATCGACATGTACAGACACACCCATACCAGAGACGGCGTCTGGGAGTCTGAGGAGGCCGAATCCAGATACGTAAGTATAATTTATTTCCAAAAACTCACCAACATTAATGCAATATAATAAATCACGACTTATGTATTACTTTTCTTGTTTTTTTGTAACTAAATAGAATGAGATGATCCGGCTGCGGTCAGAGAGCACCTCCTCTGGGACGCGTATGTCAGATACGGATATCTTGCGCCAGGTGTTCGGCGGCAAGCAGAGGGGACATATTCCTGGCATAGGTCCAGTTTTACCTGGCGGTGGTCACAGGCCGACTCTCAGCTCCTCACGAGATCGTGAGGAAGCCTCCTCGTCCTCACTGCGCAAGACCGTGATGCAGCAAGGCAACACGCTGCAGATGATTCTGGATTGGGCGAGGAGACAGCCGGGCTTTCCTGAGGAGCTAGCAGCGGGATTGCCGGGGACATCAGGATCCCAGAATGCGTCGGCGGGTGAGTCTAGACCTACAGGGGAGGGTAGTCGGGGAGCTGGGGGTACTGGGGGTAATGGGGATGGTGGGGAGAATGGGGATTAGTGTATGGGTCGGATGGGTCACTTTATATTTGTTTTGGGTTATTGGACATAGTTGTGTAGATTTAGATGGATTATTATGTGTTAGGATTCCCACTAAATTGTTCCTGGCTAGCTTATGTATAGTTTTGTAGAATATCATGTGGATCACGGTTTTTGAACCGTTTTTGGCGAATTTGGATTCATATGATTATGTTTAGCGAATTTGGGTTTAATTTGGTGTTGTTGTATATGTTTAGCGAATCTTTGTTGGCGAATTTGTTGTTTTGGCGAAGTTGTTGCAATGGGGAAAACAGCAGGTTTTAGTTGCTGCATTTGGTAGGTTTTTTCTGCACCAATTGCGGAAAAAACCTGGAATTACCCATTTTGCAGCAATATGCTGCAAAATGGGTCAGAGGCTTTTGGCGGGGACATGTCCCCGCCAAAAGAAAGAAGCAGATTTATATTTAAAACCTTATTGGCGGGGACACGTCGCCGCCGAAAACACTTGATTAATTAATTTTTAAATTAGTTAAATACATTTTCTGCGGGGACATGTCCCCGCCGAAAACACTTGATTAATTAATTTTTTAATTAATTTTCGCAGTTTTTGGCAGGGACATGCCCCCGCCAAAAACCCTTGCCATGCTGGACAATCTTTGACCGGCTAGAAGGTGGTGGGACCCACAAGTCGCCGCCCAAAGTTGGTAAAAGTCCCCGTCGAAAGTATCAGCGACCAACTTTTGGCGGTGACGTTTCGGCGGTGACATGTCCCCGCGGAAAAGGTATTGGCGGTGACATGTCCCCGCCGAAAGGGAAAAAATGTCACCGCCGAATGTGGTGAATGTTGTAGTGTATGTT